>CAUYUJ010001342.1:0-35000 GCA_963575745.1 Prorocentrum cordatum
CCCCCATTCAGGAGCGGGGACCCCTCTGGGCTCGAGCTCCGCTCCGTCAAGCCAGGGGCCCGCATGGACCCTGTTCCGCTGCATGTCAAGCAGGGTGGATTTTTTGAGTCCTCCTCCTCCTCCTCCTCCTCCTCCTCCTCCTCCTCCTCCTCCTCCTCCTCCTCCTCCTCCTCCTCCACTCCTTCTCCTTATAAAGAACTTCTCCCTGTCGCACCCCGAGGCCAGTTTTTAGGGCGGGCCGGGCGTCTCGCCAGAGACTTCCTCACCATTTATGACTCTAAAGCTTAAAAGGTGGCAACAGCTTCACAGATGGAGGGCCGGTCGTTTTCAAAATGTGGCTCTCGCCTTAGCGCCGCGCACATTCGTGTTCAAAATAAGGGTTCCACGGATTGAGGACGGGTCGTTTTCAAAATGTGGCTCTCCTCTTAGCGCAGCGCATATTCGTTTTCAAAATTCGCAAGAGCTTCACGGATTCAGGGCGGATCCTTTTCAGAATGTGGATCTCGCCTGAGCGTTGCGCACATTCGCATTAAACATTTGCAGAAGTTTTACGGATTAAATGTGGCTCTCCTCTCAGAGCCGCGCATATTCGTTTTTCAAAATTCGCAAGAGTTCCACGGATTGAGGGCGGATCCTTTTCGAAATGTGGCTCTCGCCTTAGCGCCGCGAACATTCGCTTCAAACATTTGCAAGAGTTTCACGGATTCCCAACATCACCGTACCAGAAATTGCGTTTTGGAAGGACTCAGGAATTTGCGGGTGCAACAGTTACGTTGACTCTCTGTGTTGAAGTCATAGGAATGGCGTTCTGACACGATTCCGGATCACCAAGACGCAGCAACGTGGCGTTCAAATCCCGAGAACAATGTTTTGGCATGCTTCAAGATCTTCAAACGCTTGTCTTCCAAAGAGGCAATCCCCTCAATGGAAATGAACCGTTGTAGGGGCCTATGAAGAGGGAGCTTGGAGAGAGGTTAAAGTTCCGACATCGTCGATGACTCTTGGGTTTGCACTAGTCCTCCTCCTCCTCATCCTCCTCCTCCTCCTCCTCCTCCCCTCCTCCTCCTCCATCCTCCTCCCCCTCTCCTCCTCCTCATCCTCCTCCTCCTCCTCCTCCTCCTCCTCCTCCTCATCCTCCTCCTATCTCTCTCCTCCTCCTCCTCCTCATCCTCATTCCTCATCTCAATCTCCTCCTCCTCCTCACGCTCCTCATCCCTCCTCCTCCCTCGTCCTCCCTCCTCCTCCCCCAGCCCAAGGACAGCCCGCCGCGGCCCGCCCAAGCAACTCGCCCAAAAAAATGGTGGACGCCCGCCTCGGTCGGCGAGTACCACAGCCGCGCCTCCACGCACGCCGCCGCCTCCTCCTGCGGCGACGGGGGCCCGCCCCTGGCGACGGGGGCCCTCCCCGCGCCCGGCTCCGGCGACCGAGCCCACTCATCGGCCAAACCCTCGCCCAGGCTTTGGCGACCGGTCATCGACCTCCTCCTCCGCCTCCTCCTCATCCGCCTCCTCCACCTCCTCCTCCTGTTCCTGCTCCACCGCCTCCTGCTCCTCCTCCTCCTGCTCCTCCTCCTTCTCCTCCCCCAACTCCTCCTCCTTCTCCTCCACCTCCTCCTCCTCCCCCTCCTGCTCCTCCTCCTCCTCCTCCTCCTCCCTCCCCCTCCTGCTCCTCCCTCCTCCTCCTCCTCCTCCCTCCCCTCCTCCTCCCTCCTCCGCCCTCACTCCCTCCCCTCCTCCTCCTCCTCTCCTCCTCCTCCTCCTCCTTCCTCCTCCTCCTCCCCTCCTCCTCCTCCGCCTCCTCCTCCATCCTCCTCCTCCTTCCTCACCACCACCACCACCACCACCACCACACCACCACCACCACACCATCATCATCATCATCATCATCATCATCATCATCATCATCATCATCATCATCATCATCATCATCATCATCATCATCATCATCATCATCATCATCATCATCATCATCATTATCATCGTCGTTGTTGTCGTCATCATCATCAACATCATCATCAGCAGCACAACATCAACATCATCTCATCATCATCATCATCATCATCATCATTCATCATCATCATCATTCATCATCATCATCATCATCATCATCATCATCATCATCATCATCATCATATCATCATCATCATCATCATCATCATCATCATCATCATCATCATCATCATCACCATCATCATCATCATCATCATCATCATCATCATCATCATCATCATCATCATCATCATCACCACCATCATCATCATCACCATCATCATCATCATCATCATCATCATCATCCTGCTCACCCTCTTCCGCTTTCTTGTTCCGCGCAGCTCCACGTGCTCCTCCTACTCTTGAACGCTGCCCGGCACGCCCGCAGACCGCCGACCTCGGCACCCTGAACCCCTGCTGCCACCCTCCGTCCCGACGCCGGCGCGCGCGCGCGGCATACTTGGGAACGCCTGAGCACGGTCTTGCGA
Organism: Prorocentrum cordatum; assembly: GCA_963575745.1. Classification (NCBI taxonomy): domain Eukaryota; class Dinophyceae; order Prorocentrales; family Prorocentraceae; genus Prorocentrum; species Prorocentrum cordatum. The sequence goes on from CAUYUJ010001342.1 coordinate 2,477, forward strand.
TGCAATGTGAGAAACCAGTGCGGCACTGCGGAATCCGCAGGGGCGGGTAGAAACGTCCGAAGCTCCTCCCTCCTTCTGGGTGTCGGCGGCATGGCGTAAAAACCTCTTGAGCGCCGCAGAAGCCAGGCAATGCCGTCCTGTCATGCGCGGCATGCGCGCCGAGCCCACGCTGGCCCGAGAAACAAACAGCAGCAGCAACAACCGATTAGACGGCACATCAAACGTGACAGGCGCCGAAACGTCACGCCGGCCCGTCGAGAACACAGCATGCCAGAACAGAGTGCCACGTACTACACTGGGGCAGAATCAACGCGAACAGAAAAATACAAAATGTTACAAAGCAGCCACCAACCCACAGTGTCTCATGAAGCGAACATCCTGGCATAATCGACCGCATCATGATAACATCAAACGCGACGGGCGTGCGGAGGTCAGGCTGGCCACAGGAACAAATAAACAGGCGCAGCAACGACTGGTTGGGCGAAACTTCGAATAAGACAATCATCGCGACGTCACACCGACCCGTCGAGAGCACAACATAAGATAATACAGTACACCCTACTAGAACATGATGGGATACACAAAACGCTTGAGCACAGCAACACTATATTACTGGCACCGTGTAAAACGCAGCATCCACGCCAACGTACGTAAGGTTGGCCACAGGACAAAAACGGGTGCAGCAACGACCGAGTAGACGTCACGCCGCCCCGTCGAGAACAGAACAGAGCAAACTACACGTGCGTAGAACAAAACAGAACCGAACAGACCGCGATCTGGAGGAATGCAGCAGCGACCATATAATGGCGTCTTATCGAACGCCACGTGCGCGCCGAGCTCACGCTGGCCACAAAAACAAACTGTACCAGACTCGGGAACAAACGCCGAAGCGTTTCGGTGGGGATCGCTGGACGCCAAAATTGTTTGGGGTGCCCGCAAAGAAGGAACGTGGACAGAGGGTGGATTGCAACATCGTTGGTGCATCTTGGATTTACACTGGTCCTCCTCCTCCCCCTCCTCCTGCTTCTCCTCTTCCTCCTTCCCCTCCTCCTCCCCCTCCCCCTCCTCCACCTCCTCCTCCTCCTTCCTCCTCCTCCTCCTCCTCCTCCTCCTCCCCTTCCTCCTCTCCTCCTCCTCCTCCTCCTCCTCCTCGTCCTCCTCCTCCTCCTCCTCCTCCTCCTCCTCCTCCTCCTCCTCCTCCTCCTCCTCTTCCTCCTCCTCCTTTTACCCCTCCTCATCTTCCTCCTCCTCCCCGCCGCGCCGCCCGCGGAATCGGCGGTCCCGGCGGCTCCATGGGGCCTGGGGCATCCCGCAGCAGACAGTCCAGGCTCGCCCCTCCGCCCCAGGCCACCAGTCATCCAACCCGCCTCCTTACCGATAACTCCCCCCTGTCGCACCACCAGACGTGTTCGTACAGCCGACAAGATACATGAAACAATATCGTTTAAGAAACCTGGGCCAGCTTCCCGAAGGTTTCCTAAGCCCAACCTGGGCCAAGCCTCTGTTCTTAACTCTGGAGGAGCGAACGTGCTCAAAAAGCTGGGCCAGCTTTCCGGCAAGTTGGTTGAGAAACGCTGGTCCAGCTTTGCGGGAGGAGGTTTCTTAACCACATGCTCGACTGTTGCCATCTAGGGGGCTGGGGAAGAAGACAAACGGCATCAGAGGTCCGCGCTGATTTATTCGACGCTTGGCCCCCATCCCTGACGTGCGGAGCGCGCCAGGACGGCGCCAGAGGCGCCGCCTGGGGGCTCCAGAGCCGATTCAAGAAATCCGCGCGGACGTCGGAAAAAACATCAATTTGCATGTTCTTCTCTGATGCTCCTCCTCCTCCTCCTCCTCCTCCTCCTCCTCCTCCTCATCATCATCATCATCAGCAGCAGCAGCAGCAGCAGCATCATCAGCATCATCATCATCATCAGCATCATCAGCATCATCATCCTCATCATCCTCATCATCATCATCATCATCATCATCATCATCATCATCATCATCATCATCATCATCATCATCATCATCATCATCATCATCATCATCATCATCATCATCATCATCATCATCATCATCATCATCATCATCACATCATCATCATCACCACCATCACATCATCATCATCATCATCATCATCATCATCATCATCATTATCAGCATCATCAGCATCATCATCATCATCATCATCATCATCATCATCATCATCATCCTCCGCATCATCAGCAGCAGCAGCAGCATCATCATCATCATCATCATCATCATCATCGTCAGCATCATCATCTTGATAATAAACATCAGTATCATCATCATCAGCAGCAGCAGCATAATCGTCATCATCAGCAGCATCAGCAGCATCGTCAACATCATCATCATCATCATCATCGTCATCATCATCCGCATCATCATCTTCAGCATCAGCATCAGCATCATCATCATCATCAGCAGCAGCATCATCATCAGCATCATCATCATCGTCATCGCCATCATCATGATCATCAGCAGCATCATCATCATCGTCATCATCATCATCAGCAGCATCATCATCATTCCAAGGACCCCTCGGGTTGTAGATAGGGGGCCCCGAGCCGTAAATCCTTTCCGGGGCGGGCCTGTGCCAAAATCTTGAGGCCGGTCCTGGCGATCTGAATGTGTGGAAGGCACATGCACGCATCCGGAGGCTTCGTCCATTCCTTCTCCTCCTCCTCCTCCTCCTCCTCCTCCTCCTCCTCCTCCTCCTCCTCCAAGTCCTCCTCCTCCTCGTCCTCCTCCTCCTCCTTCTCTTCCTCCTCCTCCTCCTCCTCCTCCTCCTCCTCCTTCTCCCTCCTCCTCCTCCTCCTCCTTATTTGCCCTCCTCCTCCCCTCCTCCTCCCCTCCTCCTCCTCCTCCTCCTCCTCCTCCTCCTCCTCCTCCTCATCCTCCTCCTCCTTATTTGCCCTCCTCCTCGTCCTCCTCCTCCTCCTCTTCCTCCTCGTCCTGCCTTTTGCGGCGCGGCGCCACAGTCACGGACCCCTTGCGAGCGAGCGGCCGCCACGACCGAGCCGCACAGCGCCGGGCCAGCAGAGGGCGCCCACATGGGGTCCGAGTGGATGGGGTCGGGGGATCGCGCCGCATCGCCGACGCATCGGCGATGCATCGGCGACGCATCGGCCACGTTAGCGTGGAGAGAATCGGGCTCCGCATCGCGCCGCATCGCCGGTGTGCCAGCGATGCAGCACGAGCCTCCGACCCCGTCTGCTTCGGCCGCGTCTTGGCGGCCGGACCCTCAGATGCCCGTCTTCCCTGGAAGAACAGACAGACTGCATGCACATACATCTTCGGAGCTCCGCGCAGACTTCTCGGATCTGCGCCAGGCCCCCCCCCGGCGGCGCATCCAGCACAGCCCCTGGCGCGCTCCGCGCGCCGAGGTGGGAGGGCCAGCGCTGGTCCAGGAAAGCCGAACGGACGCTCGAAAGTTTATGTTTTTATGTAGCTTGCCCTCCTTCGATTATCGGGTGCGTCATCCGCTGGGGCCTCTTCGGTCTCGGGCTGCGTGACGGTGTTCCAGCCATCCCTGAGGACGCGCCAAGCCTTCGTCGATGCCACGGGGGTGTCGACGTCATCCTCGAGGAAGGCCGCGGGGATCATGCTCTTCGCGTGGCCTATCTGCCAGCGACCGTTGAGGGCGCACCAGAAGACATAGCAGGCCTTGCAGGCTATGTTGCTGGAAGCCTTCTCGCAGATGCGAACCCACTGGAACATTGGGCGGTCGCCTTTGTTCGTATCCATTGGGTCCACCACCGTGCCGCTGGGCACGAAAAAGAATGGCATCAGGTCCTAGACTCCCACAAGAGGCCCCCAACAGGCCGCAAAAAAGGCCCCGAAGAAGCCCCCGACAGGCCCCCCCGAAGCCTCAAGATACACCCAAGAAGCCGCTTAGGCACGGTGGCGAGATGGGCCAAAAGCCGCTACGTCCGTCGCACCCTGAGGTCTTGCCACAGACGTGCCTGGCATGCTAAACGCTATACGGTTTGGTTGAAGTTTTTTTCCGAAACCAAAAACATCCCCCTGGGGGTTCGGCCCGTCCCGCCAGCCATCCGGAAGGGACCGGAAACACCCTCAACGCCCGAGGGCAAGATGGCCCCCAAGTTCGCCCAAGAAAGACCAAGATGGCCTCACGTCCCAACAGGGTCCAAAATATCTCCACGCTTGACCAAGAAGCTTCCAAGACGGCCCAAGTTGACCTCAAGATGACAGTAGACGGCCCAAGAGGCCCCCAAAGAGGCCTCCAAGACGGCCCAAGAGGCACCCAAGAGGTCCTGCAGGAAGGCCCGACGAGGCCAAACTCATTGATTTCCCAAAGGTTATTGGAGGATTCGGGCATTCGCTTCTGTTCGGCCTTCCGACAGCCCGAGACGGCCCAAGAGCCCCCCAAGATCGCCCAAAGATCGCCCAAGAGGCCTCCAAAATGACCCCACGACGGCCCCAAAAGGCTCCCTAATACGGCCCCAAGAAGGCTCCGAGACGACCCAAGAGGCCTCCAGGACGCCCAAGATGGCTTCCAAGACGGCCCTGGAGCACACCAATAGGGCCCATTTTCGGCCCAGAGAGGCCCCCAAGACGGCTTCTGACGGCGTCAGACGGGCCAGGAGGCAATCAAGACGGCCCAAGATGGCTCCAAGATGGCCCAAGACGGCCCAAGAGGCACCCAAGAGGTCTCCAAGACGGCCCATGAGGCACCCAAGAGGGCCTCCAGGGAGGCCCGAACACCCAAAATGGCCCAAGACGGCCCAAGAGACCCTTAAAAGGTCTCCAGGACGGCCCAAGAGAGCCCCAACAGGGCCTCCCGGAAAACCCGACGGCCAAACTCAGTGATTTCCGGAAGGTTATTGGAGGATTTGGGCACGTGCTTCTTTTCAGCCTTCCGACGGCCCGAGACGGCCCAAGAGCCCCCAAAGATCGCCCAATGATCGCCCAAGAGGTCTCCCAAATGGCCCCTGAATGGCACCAAGACGGCCCCAAGAGGCCCCAAAACGGCCCAAGAGGCTTCCAGAACGCCCAAGATGGCCTCCAAGACGGCCCTGGAGCACCCCGAGAGGGCGCCAGACGGTCCAAGACGCCCACGGAGGCCCCCCAGACGCCTCCAAGAGGCTCCCAGGAAGCTCACGGGAACTCCGAAGGCAAACTCACGGACACAGCGCTCACGCTTCTGACCTGTGAGCTCGGGTCACTTAAGATCTGGTCCTTCCAAGTCAGCAAGCGTAGAGGGCGGTCTACCGGTGTAGGCGCTAAACAGAGAAAGCCTGTCGCAGAAAAGCGAATACGCTACAAGCGAACACTGCTTCAGCGAGTAGTCGGTGGAAAGCAGGGGGCGTCATGTCTTCTGATAGCTTCGCCCACGGTGCGCACGACACGTCTGGAGGCACCGTTTTGGGTCTCAAGTGTTGGCGTGCTGTCCTGAACCTCGAATGCTGAGTTCGGCACCTATTGCTCTCAACGGGCTACTGGCGCCAAATTAGCTGAGGCCTCTTCCAACGCCGAAGTGCAATACCTTGGCTGCCTAGTTGCACTTCACCCAACATCCATAGTGGGCGTCCAAGATGTCCATGGACCTGCCGGGGATCTGGCAGCCGCTGGCGCACCTCATGCAGCGGTCGAAGATGCGGCGATGCGCTTTTTGCAGAAGAACAGATCTCATTCCGCTGCCTCGTTGAATGAGCCAGGTAAGCCCAGCGATGGTAAGGTGGACGTGCCGGGGCGTTCCCATACACGGCATTCTGAGCACGCATCACCGATAGGTTTCTGAACCCATCCGGCGAAAGATCCGGCGCGCGTCATGTTCCTCCGCACGGAAAAACCTTTGGCGTCGGTCGCAAGGCTCCTCGATAACGGCCGCGCGCGGTCGAGGTGGTCGGAGATGAGCCCCTGATCGCCCCATGGACGAGGCAGACTGCCCCCCCCTCGCTCAATGAGGTCGGGGGTGGCCATGCCCGACCTAATATGGATGCCTTGAGAGACTACCGTGCAAAAACTGCATGGGTCGCCGTCCTATCAGCCCAAGATGCCCCATGTGGATTCCCAGATGGCCCAAGGAGCCTCCAAGAGGGCCCCAGGTGGTGGTCTCGAGACGGCCCAGGAGACCCCCAGGACGCCCTCAAGAAGGCCCCAAAGGGTCCCCCAGAAGGGCCTCGTGAAACAAGAAACACTGATGTTCCATTGTTGTTTCAAGTGTTGCCGGATCGTTTCTTTCCGGTCCTCAGAAAATCCAAGGCGGTCCGACAGACCCCTGAGACCATCCCAGGACGGCCCATAAGGTCCCCAAGATGACCCCAAGACGGCCCAAGAGGGCCTCAGGATGGCCCAAGGCCACCCAGCCAGCCCCAAGACGGTCCTGCAGGCCCCCAAGAGAGCCTCCGGACGGCCCGGAGAGGCCACCAGGAACGGCCTCCCAGAGACGCCAGAGAGCCCAAGAAGCAGCGCCCTCAGACGCCCCAGCGAGCTCGAGGGCCCCGGGAGCCCCACGGAGCCAAGCACGCCAGGGAGCCCCACGGCAGCCCCGCGGCAGCCCCTCCCCGGTGCGCCCCCGGGCGACTCCCCCCGGCCGCCGGGAAGGGGCCCGCAGGTCCGCCAGAGCGGGGCCGCACGCCCGCAGGCCCGCTCCGACGAGAGACCACGGGCGCTCCCCGGGGCAGCGGCGGCTCGCCGCCCAGGCGCCCCCGATAGTACAGCCCAGAGGCACTCTGCACGCCGCTGGCCGCCTCCGCCAGGGGGCCGCGTGCGGGCCCGACCCCTGCCCCCCCCCACGACTTCTGGGGGGGAGGCCGGGGCTCGCTGCGCTCGGGAGCTCCCGAGCGAAGTGGAACCCCAGCCTCCCCCTCAGAAGTCGTGGGGGGCAGGGGTCGGGCCCGCATGTGGCCCCCTATCCGCGCGGCTGAACACTGCCAGCAGCCCCGCGTCCCTCGGGAACCCGCGCTCCGCCAGCAGGTCGCGGGTCCTGCCGAGCGACGCCGCGAGCTCGGCGGGCGCGCCCGCTGCCAGGAGGGCGTCGGCCGACTCGGCGCGGAGCACGGAGAGCGACGAGGTCTCCTTGTAGTCCTCGCTGCTCGGCGTCCACTTCGCGCGCCTTCTCTTCTTCTCCTTCGCGGCCTTAATGGCCTGCAGCGCGTCTGCGTCCTCGCCGCCGGCGCCCCTCTTCTCCACCGCGCGCACCTCATCGACGTCGCCCGACAGCACCGCCTGTAGCAGCGAGCCGCCGCTCTGAGTGCGCCTCAGCGGGTTGAACCCGGGGGCCGGCAGCTCCCCGTGCTCCTCGATGTAGGCCTGTCGCGCCTCCTCCACAAGCTTGACCACCGAATCCTCCTCGCCGTTGAGCTGCTTGTAGCCAAGCGCGGCCATCACGTCCACCACGGTGCCGAACGCCTTCCCCTGGGGGCTAAAGTACTTGACACTCGTCTGCTTGGAGTTTTCCAAGAACTTGGTGCTGAAGCTCCAGCCAGTCATCTTGGGAATGACGGCGGCTTCCAGCTTCCCAAATCTCGCTTCGAAGGCCGCGAGACACTGCTCCTTCAACTCCCCCTTCAGCTGTCCCGCCTGTTTCGCTTCAAGAGCTTTCCGTTCATCTACCTCATTCTTGAGCTGCTCGTATCTGGCAACTTCCTTCTCTGGGTCCAAGCCCCTGTCCGCGGCGTCCTTCGCAATGGCGGCCTTCACCGTCAGGACGCCTCTGTGCTTCTCGGTTTGGAACCTGACGTACGTCTTGCCAGCGATCTTACCTAGAGGAACAAACAACTGCATACATACATGGCGGATTCCGGAAACCCTGAACCCAATACGAATGTCGTCATCTCTTTGGAGGTCAACGTTTTAATTCCCCCGCCTTCTGCTAGCCTTCTGCCAGCCTCCGCCAGCGGAGGTGCCCTCGTTGTACCTCCGCCGCCTTCCGCCACCCTGCCGCGGCCTTCCGCCGAGGACGAGATACCGCCACCCCCCGACCTCTCCCGAAACGTACCGATACCGCCACTCCCCGGACCTCTCCCGGGGTGCGTTCTGACCAGAATTTCGAGGCGAGTCCAGCGGTGGCGACGAGGGCCTCCCAGGAGGCCCAACAAGGTGAAAACGGGCGAAGGGTAGAGGTAAGGGTACCTCTCCCTCCTCTGAAGGATGGCAACTCCTTCAACCCTCGACGGCAAGGCCCTTTGTGAAACGCCCAATATATAGAGAGAGACAGCACACACACACATAGATATATACATATATATATATATAGATATACACATACATATGTATCTATATACACACACGCATATATATATATATATATATATATATACATATATATATATATATATGTACACCTACATATCCATATGCATAAACATATATATATATATATATATATATGTATAGACATATACATATACATATACATGTGTATTCCGGATGTTCGTACGGATTTCCTGGGTCGGCGCTGGCCCCCCCCCCCTGGCGCGCGAGGCGCGCCGGGAGGCACACGAGGCGCCGTCCGAGGGGGCCCCAAAGCCAACCCCAGAAGAGACCTCCGCGAACCTTCGGTGTCTTGGACTGTGTCCGCGTCTGTTCTTCGATGTAAGGGACGGTCATTGACCGGTCGGGCCCATCCTGAGCCCAGGATAACTGTTTCTACCGATCCGGGGTCCAAGATCGGCACGGTCAAGATCAGTGAGGCGCTCAGTCGCGTAAGATAGACCAAAAAGTACAGAACTGAACATAATATAATAGAGCAGACTATAGTAGAACTCGACTAAAACAATACAGCCGACTAGAATGGAACGTATTCAAAATATAATTGAATAGAACAAAACAGAACGGAATATGATATAATATAATACAGTAAAAGACGCTATATTATAATATAACACATTTGAATACAATCTAATATAACAAGAAAGAATAGAATATAACATAATAGAATAGAATAGAATAGAATAGAATAGAATAGAAGAGAATATAATATAATAGAATAGAATAGAATAGAATAGAATAAAACATAATAGAATAGAGTATAATATAATAAATACAATAGAATCGAATATAACAGAGTAGACTGGAACATAATATATAATTCAACAAAATAGAAAAGACTGACATCGAATGGAAAAATGGAGTGGAAACATACTACTATAATCCAATAATATGAAACATAATAAAATAAATACGCAAGAAAAAATCATAATAGGATTGTATATGATATGATCAGATATAATATCATATGATATACTACATTATGAAAGTACAGACCATATAAGAAAATACTTCAACATAGCATAACAAGACGTGCGGGAATGCAATGCATCGTGGATAGCGCAATGGAATGTGAATGTGTTAAGTACGAAATCTTAGAATAAAACAGAACAGTGTGTGCTATAATCGAAGAGCATAAACTGAACTGCCCAATAATGACATAAGATGTAATAAAACACCACATAATAATTTAGATTAGAATAGAATTGAATAGCATAGAACATGACACACTGTGATACAATATAATGGCATACAATATAATATGAAAAATAAAAAGAGAATAGATACGTGGTAACCCTTATACACGGAATGTCCCAATACACAGAAAACGGATATGGCGTGGTTGTCTGGCCTGGAGGGCCAGATGAATCCAGAGCGCCCATGGGGGGGGCACTACGCGCCAAGAGTATCCCAAGGGAGTCGAAAACAAGCTGGTAAGCTTAGGTATGGGTTACGCTTTAAGCGCTGCCATATCCCAGGCTTTGGCTCATATCGCATGAGCAAGAGTGCAAGACGAAGCATGGGATCTGGAGTAAAGGATAGGATGGGCATCGTCAATGGAAAAGGTATTTTCCGATCTCTGATGCAAGTCGTGCGCCTCAGTGAGGCACAGTCATATATTTGGCCGGGCCCGGCTTGAGCCAGGCACGGCAGCGGTACATGCTCGATTTATACCTCGCCTTTAACCTTCTCCGTTTAAAGTCGGAGGGGGAGGAGACGAGCAGGTACCGCACTTCTACATTATGCGGAAAAAACAGTGCTAAGCAGCAGCGGCTGCCTACAAGGAAAGGGCGCGCGAGTAGCCTCGCTACCGGCGAGTTTCCTCGCTACTAAAGCGCACCTGCCCGCGGGTTTCCCCGCTGGCTCGGGAGGCAGGGCCGTCCTGAGACGACCTGCCCGCCCTATACGGCGTATGTTTCTTCAGCTCGTGCTTGAAGGATTGCTGGCCGGCCATTACTTGTAGGAGCAACGCGCGGTCAATACTACCTTTGGTATGACCATCGGCAGTCATATCCCGCGTGTCACACCATTGGACGCTTTCCACGATTCCGCGTTCCATCATCTGGCGGATCCAGCTGATGTGCCCAAGCAGAGTACATTCTGTGGGCTTCTTCAGATCTTTGCTAGACAAAGACTTGAAGACAGACTCGGCATCAATAGTCAGAGTGACTTTGATACATAGACCACCCATTTCCAATATGTTCTTTAACTGTGTGGGGGTCAATGGTCCCGAGTGTAGCTCGTGGAGCGTTACAATGGTCGGGTAGCAGTCTTCCAAGTTGTGGGCTGCTGCCAGTGTTTCCGCAGAGTAGCTCGAACGCACCTGCAGTCGATGAGACTTGCAGTATGCGTCCACCAGGTGCACGACGGGTTTCCCCGCTTGCGTGTGGCCACGCCTCAGCAGGTTAGCCCCGCGGATACCATAGCCTTTGACTTCGTCGTCTTCATCTCCGTTGAGACGACGATAGCCAGAATCGCTATGCAGGTCGACTTCTCCTGTTGGGGTCATAGCTTGATACACGATCTTCTTCGGACCTGCCTGTAGTTTTCTGGTAACCGCGTTTAGTCGTCGTACCTGGATGTTTGTCGGTTCCTGGATACGTTGTAGTGAGACAACATAGACCATCAGCCATACCTGCGTGATCAACGCATAGGCTAGAGCGCCACGAAGACTGACGAACATATCAGAAATCGTCTTTGTCGCTTTGCTCTCAGGATCAGCTCCTGTGAGTTCTGGATGTGTGATAGGACGAAGCTGTTTGATGTATTCGTCCTGATCGAGAGTGACGCTCCCATCATCGGTCTTGTTGTACCGAACGGCACAGTTTGTGTATGTGTGCTTGTTCAGTTTGCACTTCCCAAACGTATCTTCAACACACTTGACATACTTGTCAATAGCCTCTTCCTTCCCAGTCATATTGATGTCATCAACGTGCTTGGCTGTCAAGAGGTTTGGGCTCATCTCGAACTCTTCGTCGTATGAAGTAGGCTGTAGCCCAAAGCTCCTAGTGATGGACCTGAGCTTCAGCGAGAATGCCCTGGGAGCATCCTTCGTGCCCGTCCCCGGTTTCAGACACCGGAGACAGTGCTTTGATTCGTCATATGACTCAAAGCCTGGCAGTGTGCGAAGGACAGCTGCTGACCCAGGTGGTAGTGTGAAGCACACCACACGCTCTTTCTCGCCCGTTGCCGCGGCGAGCTCGCCATAGGTCAGTCCCTTCAAGAAAGCCATGTTGATGTCCAGGGAAGCGATGATCCAAGCTTTGTTGCATGCAGCAGAACTTGCGAGCAGTCTCTGGCTTGACCTCCTTGCCGTGCCAGAGAAGGTTTCGACATCAAAGGCTTCAAGGTCCATGAAGCCACGGAGTACCAAGCGTAACCTGATCGTCCTTTCCATTTCGCCCTTTTCGTTCTTGACAAACTTCCATTTGTATACGTAGCGTGACGTCATGATGTTAGACGCCTTGCTTAAGTCAGTCATCTGGAAGCATTTGTTGTCAAGCCAAGTCTTCAATTATGTGTAGAGGGCTTTGGAAACTTTGACCGGATTTGCTTGGATGTCGGCCTTCGTGAGTAGATCGTCTTCCTTGACGACCACGGCACGTTAGGAGGCAGCGCTAACGTATACTCGCATAGTTGTGACGCTGATGTCATCTAACAATCGGTGTTGCTGCTCGGACAGGACGACTTTGGACATGTCTGCAGTGAAGCAGAGCTCGATGTACTTCCCGTGCTCATCGGAGTCCAGATCATATTTGCTATCCGGATCCGTGGAGCATAAAGGAACGTAGTAAGAAGTGTCCATGTCGTATCCTGGCGGGTGACCCCGCTCCGGCAAGTGGCCTTGCACATCTTCACAGGTCGTAGAGACTAACACACACTGTGTGTCTGTCATGTATGTGGGAACTGTATGCATGACTTCCTCTGTGTCAGCTTCAAGGAGTGTTCTGTCATCCATCAGTTCAGCATACCACGACTTCAAGACAAAAGCATCCAGATCTTCTTCTGTTTCCTCTATGATGGTCGGGAGCCGACCATCGTTATCCGTAGGAGGCTCCTCAGGAGCAGCTGCTGGAGGTGATTCGCTTGGTGGTGGACCATCAGCGAGTTCCTCAAACTTAGTGAGGTCTTGGTCAAATCCAGCAGACGGCTTCCTGGATTTAAGACACTGGATGATGCGTGAGTGTGTAGATCCTGTGATGTCATAGATGTTCAAGGCAGTGCCATCAGCTTCATAGTAATGAAAACCAGGGGTCACATCATTATCATAGTGCACTAGTGTACAGCTGTCTGCATAGGGTGCAGCAGGCAACTTCGTCAGGCTCTTGGCAAGTCGTACAGCAACAACGTTTTCAATACGAAAGTAGTTGCGTATGAGGTACTGAAGAGCCAAGTGCACCTTAGGCGAAAGTCGGCTCGCAGCAGTCATCTGCAGCCGACCCTGTTTCGCTGGTAGATATCCGAAAGTCATGGCGGGTTTCCCCGCTGGCAGACCGGCAATAAAGGCCAATACTGTCCGAAGGGCCGTATTGTCCGATCCTATCTCGCGGACCATAAGTGCTTCGATGTACAGTGTGTGTCGTGTGTCAGGATACTGTACTCGCACTTCGCGACTGCCGACCTTCACGATGACCTGGCCTCGGTCAGGTTCGTTGCGGATGACCGGGTATGGACCACTCCATCCACCCCAGTCGTCTTTCGTGGTGGTCGGGCGATGATAGTCCACGAGATCTCCCTCTTTGTAGTGAAATTCACCCGTAGCAGTAGTCTTCGTACGGAGAGCCCTGTTCGTCTTGGCAACCGCAGTGGCCTGCGTGATTGCCTCCAGACTAACCCTCCTGATTGTTTCCTCCCTTGAGTGATCTGATGATTCAGCGGACTGATCATGATCCAAGACAGGGAAATCGGGAAGCATAGCTGGTTGTCTGCCATACAGCGCATTGTACGGAGACACTTCATTGTAGAAGGTAAATGCGTTGCTGGCAAACAAGGCTTCATGTAAGAGACGAGTGAAATTGAGAGGAATATTTAATCTATTCAATTCTTCTCCCATCACGTGTAAGAGGTGTCGCAGGATGCCGTTCCTAGCTTCGATAGTTGTAGCGTGTTGGCCACGCGCTCGAATACGAAGCTCTGTTCCCTTAGCCTTAAGGATGGCCTTTGCTGTATCATTATTCAGTGCTCCTTCCCCATCGGAGTATAAGATTTTAGCAGGGCCATGTTGCATCCAAGTCGTATGATAGGCATCGAGAACAGTATGCATGGCTTTATCAGGAATCTCTGTGCCAGCTGCCCAGCGAATACAACGGTCGATGATGTGAAAAACAATATGTTCCTGTTTGTAAAAGAAAAGATCACATTCGACTTCCTCGTTGAAACGTCCTGGCAGTGACACAGAAGGCATCACCGTGTTGCCTGGTTTGTCCCAGGCTCGACATTCTCTACACGAGTCACAAATGCCTTTGATCAGACTCAAACGGGTTTCACCCAGACCAACCTTGGTTAGAATCATCCGCATTTTTGGCTCCTTGGCATGAAACCATCTCAGGTGGAGTTTGCGGAGTTCTCGCTGCACTACAGCTGGGTCGAAGCTGCGCAGGTTTTGGAGGCTGAGCTGAACGTCGAAGCGAGTCCAATCAGGGAGCCTTGGCCTTGGCCTCGGCTCTGCTTGAGGCTGCGGCGGTGGTGGAGGATCTCCTCCCTCCATGCGTCCGCGCCTTGCTGCAACTTGTGGCAGTCTACGGTGATCGTCAGAGCTGCCAGCGCCACTGTTGCCACCATTAGCCCCGTCGGCTCTGGTGATGTCATGGCTGCTGGCGCCTGCGGTTGGATCGCCCTCACCAGGCCGTGGCGGCCTAGGCGCGCGTATGCGCGCTCTCGCGGCCGGCGCCGCTTTTGCGGCTGGCGCCGCTTCTGCGGCTGGAGCCGCTTCCGCGGCTGGCGCCGCAGGAGCGGCTTGCCCCGCCGGGCGCGGCTGGCCAAAGTTATCTGGCAGCTTCCATTTTTCGGCGAATCTGCATTGGCCAGATATCTTGGTGTGGTGAGGATTGCTCTTCTGATATTCCTTCTTACAGCTTGGACAGTCCCAGTAATACGGTTCAACATCATACCACCGACACATCTTCGGATCCCTGCTGTGCTTTGGTGATTGCTTGTAGTTGTTGTCCACACAGCCAGGGCACCCAAGACCGCCAGGTGGTGGTCGCCAGATTTCTCCGTTTGGGTGTCTCCGGATTGTTGGGTCGTCCAAGTCGTAGCCAGCACTGTTTGTTACGAACGCATAGCTGCGTTCACGATTCGCGAATGGATCGCGACCGTAAGCAAACAGGTCTTTGGCGATTTGCACCGCATCAACGATCAGTGACTGCATTCTGTAGGTATACTGTGCCGCCCTTGCTAGTTCTTTATTACAAGCATTGGCGTGCACATGATTACCTGGACAACGCTTGCCTCTGAAAGGTGCCAACAACTCTTCTTTGTTTGCCATCATCTGTGTTGGCTTGCGGATGTATTGTCCAAATGAATCTTTGAGACCAGTCGTGCACTGATCAATAATCGTTTGGCAAGTGACCTTGCGTTGTGCCAGTTCCTTCCATGGCTGGATCTCATCCACCCACGTGCCCATTGGTTGTTCCCTGAGAAAGAAACGTCTTAGGTCGTCTTGTAATAGAGCGACTGTTCCACAGAACGTGATGTGAGGCAGGTCCTCTTTGTGGTGTTTAAGCCACGTATCATGATTGACCTGTGCATTGAAATAGGAAGGAAGTCCAGTAGTTCTGCAGCTTGGCTGCAGAATCGTGATCTTGACAAAGCAAGTCTTGAGGTAGTGGAGGACTGCTCTTTGTACTTCCGAGTTTCCAAGGTCAACCATAGATATCTTGTCAAGGTTCCCGCCTGACGAGAGTCCCCTCTTGAAGGCTAATATGGATATACCACCCTTGCCCCCACATAATTCAAGCATGTCCACTTGATTGTTTCTGCCGTAGCATAATGACTGGACCATCGAGAAGACATCAGCATGTGAGTCAGCGGGTTGCCCCGCCGGTAACATCATGAAGATGTCCTCTGATTCGCTGTCCGAGTCCGAGTCGTCAAGAGGAACGTCGTTGAAATATGTGGAGCAGTCAAGCCCTTTGAGGTCCTCTCCACAGTCGTCGTTACCGTCTTCCACTTTCTTCGGGACTTTCTTCGGTTTGATGCCGGCCTCTTTGTCAGCTTTCTGCTTTTCTTTCTGTTTTATCCTGGCATCAGTGGGCAACGCAGTTTCCGCGGAGAGATCCGCTGCGGAGGAATCCACTGTTAAGTCAGGAAATGGCGGAATTTCAGGAAGGTTGTTGGTGGGTCGCGTTTGGCAACGCTCAATCGAAGGGGGAGGAGATCGATCGTCGTCGACGATCGTCACACGCTTTGGGCGTGGCCTTCGCGACTCACCATTGCCATGAAGAACTGGAGCCGGAGGCTCCCAGTATAGCCGAGTACTGATGTTTGTAACCCCATCAGGTAATGGAGCTACATAATTGCACCCAGTTGGCTGATCCTGGATTCTGATATCTTGAACGATCTTGTTCGTGTCCAGGTCGGTCGTGACCCTACGAACCACATGGTCCCATTGAGGGCCCTTTTGTGGACATTGGACGTAGTGTCTGACCTTTTTGTCAACGCGTGTACACACACTGAGGTGTACCGCACTCCGCTCATTCCTGATCATGTTGGCTTTATCGAGTTGATCAAGGAAGCGTGCAATAATAATAGCCAAAGTTTTATACCGAAACTCGGCACGTTGCTGATCTTGGCCATACCAATCCAAATCATGCTCCTTGTGTGATCCACAAGTACATTTCCATAAGTTTATCGGTATATGAGGACAAGATGTAGCAACTTGTATATAAGAACCACTGGGATATTTACTGGATCGGTCAAACTTGATACCGAAATGACAGAGTCTGATTCGTATAATGCTTAGCTTCAAATCTTCGATAACATCTTTGATCGGACCCTGTTTCCAGAAATACCCGGGTGGCCCCAGGATAACTATCTGCATTCTCAGAGCACGCGCTTTGATCAGGAGATTTTGTATACGTTGATAATGTGGTCCCGCCCTCTTTCCTGGAGTACGAACGTACCAATCAGAGGGTGTGGCCACCCACAACATATTGTAGTCTCCTGCCAACAAATTTCCCAAATACTGTGTTCCAGTTGAAGTCATTACCTCATTATGGGTAATCCGGTCGCATATATATCCACGGGTTCGGAGTTCAGCGCAAGCTGTGCGAATATCTTCGATGACGAGACATTTTGAATGATATTTTTCTTCTCGGGCCTCAGCGCGGCCAACGTATGTCGCGAGGAGGCCGGTATTCGGCTTCTCTTCGCAAGCGAGCGCCGCCGGCGCGCCCGCCTGCCCCCGTCAGCGGCGGTCGTGTGACCACGTTGCCGTCTGACTCGGGGGCATGCTGTTAGCGGATGGCTCCGCAGGAGTCGCTGGTGCGGCTACGCTCACGATCTCCACGCGGGTTGGCCCCGCAGAGTCCGACGAACCTCCGCCCGTGTAGCTTGGTGGTGGTGGCGGTGTCGCGGGTGGCCCCGCTTGGTTCTCAGGCGTCCATTTATTCACCGCCTCCTGGACTGCCCAAAATATCTTGGACTTCAGGGCATCCTTCATATGTGGCCAGGTCCCTTCGGGACACTGTTGGCCCTCCCACCAGCTGTTCAGCGTCCTGTCCACGATCAAACGGGTCGTGTCTTCCAGGAGCTGCTTGTCGAGATACGGCTCGACAATGTACGTATCAGTCGTGACGGTCATGGACTGTCCCGTCGCGGGTTGCCCCGCTGTGGTCTCGGCGGGTGGCCCCGCACTTACTCCGGCGGGTGGCCCCGCACCTACACCGGCGGGTGACCCCGCATTGACGGGGTCCTCTTCGTTCTCCGTCTCGGTGTAGCCATCTCGACTGCTGCGGATTGTGAAGGTGTTCGTGACCGTCTGGCTTTTAGCCCCGTCATACAAACCGCAGGGAATGGCTAGATGTCCTGAGGGAGTTTTCTTCGCCCTCAGGACCTTGGCGCCCCTCCCCAGCTTCAGAGTGTAATCACCGCTGGGGAAGATAACCTTCTGGTAGCCTGGCTTCAGCACGATGATCGTGTCACGTGCTTCCATGGCACCAAGGCCCCAGATGGCCGGGAGGTTGGCACCCGAGCCTTCTGCGATGTTGGAGGCATACTCCTCGATACGGGGGCTTGCCTCATTGGCGTATTGCACCCCGATCTTGAAGTTGCCCATTTTCCGACATATCGCAGCACCCTCACCGACACCGTTAATGTAGAGGGTCTTGCTCAGGGTGCATATGGCAGGTCTGTGATTGTACCTGGCCATAGCCTCCTGGAAGGTTCGCGCCGTATTGGCTCCAATGATGTTCACGTTGGAGCCAATGTCTAGCATGAACGAGATGCACGGCAGTCCGTCTTCGTCGGGAAAGAATGTCCCATTCCGCGCTGCCAGAGCCATCGTACCATGGTCATCGGTGTGGTACGTAATCTGTGAACCGAGTGTGCCTTTCAACAGGCGTTGTTCAAGCACCCATTGGCTCATGGTTAACTCGGTGCACCACATCTGCTCATATTGGCGGCGCTCCTCTACGGTAATTGGTTCCTGTTCAAGAACCCAATAATTCGCAGAGAGTGTGGACATCCATTCACCTCCTGGCGGCAGCGTGTCCGTGTCGTCACGTGCATAGGTCAGCCCTTTTGTATCGATCATGAATGTGGTGTGGAACTGGGCTGCCTCCGCGCTCTCAGCGCTTGCCCGGCTCCTAGCGCTGACCGGGCTTGCCACGCGTGAGGTCCTGGATGATCCAGTCGGCCTGCGCGTGCCGCCTCCGCTCCTGCCACTCCGCCTGATGTTGGCCTCCATTGCCCTCAGGAATCCTGGATTCGGAGGTCCAATGGCGGGTGGCCCCGCTTTGGCGGCGGGAGCCGCTTCGGCGGGTGGCCCCGCTGCTGGGGGCTCCTGTGCTCGAAGCGTAGGCAGGATTGGCATCTGGATGCCTTGCTCTGGCGCTGGCCAGGGGGATGCCTGTGCAGCTGGGGCACGTGCGGATGGCTCCGCCGAGTGTGCGGCTCGAGCCTCTAGTGCCTCCACTGCTTCCCGCAGCCGACGCATTTCCCGGGCATCTGCCACGTACCTTTCCTGCTGGCGCGCTTGTTCCGACTCAGCGTCGCGCTGTCCAGCATACGGGAAATGTGCTGTAATTATGCCCGGCCCACGACATACAGCGCAGGGGGCCTCGTTTGGCGCACCTGGCCGCTGATTGCGGACGTGCTGCTGAGCAACACGATCCCAGCATGTATCGTGGAAGAAGTGCCCACACGCCAGTCTCCACACTGTGGTGCCCATCTCGTAGGTGTCCATACAGATTGGGCGCTGTGTGAAGTTGTAGTCTGAAATGACTGGAGCAGGCACGTCTGGGCGAGTCCGAGCTTGGCGCTCGAAAGTGGTTTCGCCCTCCCGATATGGCGTCGGTGGCGGCCGTCTATCTGTCCGTTCAGCGGGTGGCCCCGCGTCTGCGGGTGTCCCCGCTTGGTTTTCACGCTCGATCCTTCTCTGGATCGCGCGCTGTTGGCGCAGCCTGGCGTTGTCCCGAGCCTGCTGCCTAGATGCCAGTATCGCCTGCTGCGTGTCGTGCACGTCGCGGATGTAGTCTGGCACGCTGCCCATAGCGGCTGGCACCGCGAGACCAGCTGGCTGAACCACGGTCTCGGGGTCCGTCGGCGTGGGCATGTAGGCGTAGTGCGGCATAGACTGCGCATCGACCGCTCGTGTAAACTGCAAACGAAACATCTCATTGGCAAGATTCCGAGTGTATTCGTTCGCAGGTGGCCCCGCAATCATAGGAGTGTTATTCATCTGCGCGTAGTACTCCGGGTACATCGGCGCGTCCATGGCCTGTGCCTCTGCTGGTCCATGATTGTCCCATCCATATATTGGGTGTGATGCTATTCCTGGAATAAACACCTGTCGATATGGATTCGTGGGATCAGCATTTGGAGCATCTTCAGAAGTCCAGCTCCAGAGAGGCCGAAAGTCGCCATGATTCGTAACATCTATGTTGCGGTTCCGCAACAGGCTGGGCACTCTATCAGCTTGTTGCTGCAGAAAGGTAGCCTGTGCTCTCAAGTTGGCTGCCCGACGTTCGTAGTCTGAACCTTGCTGTCCGTCAGCGGGTGGCCCCGCATGTGCGAGTGACTCCGCAGGCGTTCGCTCGGCGGGTGTCCCCGCAGCCACTCCTCCTTCACTACCCCTCGGAGTGCCAAAGGGAGTGGTTGCCTGGAGTGCTGCTGCGAGCGCCGGATTCCCGCGAATCGCCTGGAGTCTTTGCCACAAGCTGTTCTCGCTCGTTTCAGACGGCGGAGTCCGAAACGGCGAGCCACCATCTGAACCGCCCATAGGGACAAACCTCGCACCTCCAGCTTGCTGCGGAGGGCGTTGTGGTTGTGGTCCTAGGACGCCTGGTGGCCCCGCAGGAGGGCGCAGGTTCCTCTGCCGTGCGTCTTGGATACCTGTATGCACCGCCCACGGGTCAGCACGGTATAGCTGATCGGTTAGTCCAGAGACGTCGGCTGATGTCAAATGGCTGTTGAGGGCCTGGACCCATGACTGCTGGCCCGGCCTCCATGGAGATGCTACCGTTGCTACTGGTGTGACCACTTGTTGCCATGAACCGTCCGAGGTGTCTACCGCGGGTGTCCCCGCACCTGCGGGTGGCCCCGCTTCAGGCATGACCTCGTCCTCCTGGGCATTCATCATGAGGACTGTCTGTGTGTCGTACGGTCGTGGAGCAACATCTTGCTCGGTCATGACCAAATTGAATGGACGACCGTCCGTCTTAGTCCAGCCCTTTAGGTACATGGCGTGATCTTCCATTACACCCAGAGTTCTGTCACACATTTTAAGTGGCAGGTAGTCATCGGTGCGAATCCTGTCCGCGGGTTGGCCCCGCCTCCGCGACTTGTCATAAGCCAGCGGATTGCTCCAGGCTTCGCCGACCCGATATTTCGCAATGCTCACAATCTGGAGGATATGATCGGGCGGTATACGTCCGTCGTGGCCTCGTGTCATGACTATGTCATTTGCTGATCTCCATAGGGAGAAGCCACTGGACAGCATCTTGTTGATGCTGCAGAATATGAGCACCTCCGAGTCAGGACGGATGCCCGATTGAATCCTCGGGTCGCCCGGGAGGTAGGGGCAGCCGTGCACAAATTGGCGCCCCCCCTTCCTCTTAGGGTTGTCCTGTGCGAGGCATGAAAGGCCATTAGCAAGAATGTCCTTGACATACTCCCACTGTGTCCCGTGGATGAAATATACTGGGTCGTCTGGTTCTTTCATCCATGTTGTGATCGGCTTGTACAGCGACTCGGGACAGTGGATGCCTGGACTGCTGTGGCCGTTCGTGGCTCTGATGAAGTACTGTGGCCTGCGTGCCTTTGGTCGAAACCTGGGAGGCAGCAGCATGCTGTCCTCAACGCACTTCATCTGGAGCCTGCCCTTCTGCATGCCGTGATGGTCAATCATCTCACAGCAGTTTAGCAGCACCCAATACACGTATGACGTGTGGGGCCTGCCCTTGATCAGCACCTCGTGCATTTCACGATAGCCTTTCCACTGATCATTTTCAGTCCAGTTTGTCAGCAGATCGTCAACGACAACCCAGCCATCGTATGGATCGAAAGTGCTGATCTTTTCGAAGTGTCGGCTGAATCCGTCCTTCCAATATGGACTGTGGCGTAGGGCTGTAGAAAACCATATTGACACCTTGGTCATCTGCCCTTCACGCGGCAAAGTCGGATCCATGCCGAACCTCTCCATGACCTTCAGGAGCTCTGCTTTATGCTGCGCAACGCGTAGTGGCGGCCTGTCTCGCAACATATTTCCCACGGTTTGTTGTTCACGTTCCCAGTCGTTGCGGCACTCGAAGTTACGACGATCAGGACAATTAATGACCTCGTATCGGTCAGTATCGTCTGGAGTGACTCGTGGGTTTATGGTGCGCTTCGGGCCTTTGCCTTCAATGCCTTGCCAGTATTCGATGGCTCCCAGAGGGATGTTCCTAAGAACAGACATTACTGGCTGCCCGTGTGCGGGTGGCCCCGCTAATGCCGCTGGCGGCGCTTTAACGGGTGGCCCAGCAGAGCCTGCGGCTGGCGAGGCAGCTCCTGCGGATGACTCCGCGCCAGGGTTCGGGTGACCTTCGTCAGCAGCTGCATCATCGGTTAGTTTCTGTTGGTCGCCAAATTCTTTGAGGACTCTGAAGCGTTCTTCCCTTGAGAGAGTGCCTTCTGCGGGTGTCCCCGCTGCTACGGCTGGCGCCGCTTTAGCGGGTGGCCCCGCAGAGCCCTTGTCCTCCTTAGCCTTGGCGGCCGCTTCTGCCCGCACCGACCTCATCCCAGCTTCGGGCTTCGGCTGCGCTTTCATTCGTGCCGAACCTGGTCGTGGTGCAAGGCGCGGCTGATGCAGAGTTGGAGTCCAGTCACCTCGGAAAGCTGCCAGAGGCTTGTCGCGAACTTCGTCCTTGACATCGCCTCGGGTCGCCTGTGGCATCGGGGTCGATGGTCCAGCAAAAGCCTTCTTCCTCTCTGTCACGGACAGACCGGGAGGATCTGCCGGCTCAGGGTCGTCCGTCTTGGCGATCCCTCTGGCCTTCGCCCGCCCACGCGTGCCTTCGGGGCTCTTGGACGGGTGCCTTTTCGCAGGAGTCGGTGAAGACGAGGAGTCGGCTTTAGGTCTTGGAGGTGGTCTGCTGCCCTTGCCCGGTTGTGGACCAGGAGGGTCTCTAGGAGGGCCTTCTGGCTGGCCATGATCATGGATGACCTGCCTCATCTGGTCGATGTCGGCAGTACCTTTTATGGCCAGCTTGTACTTGCCATTCTCATGGCGATAGATTACCCTCGTGCAAAACCACTTCTGCGCCGAAGAGCTGTAGTACCAGCAGGCGCATCCATCAGGGAATGGATTCTCTGAGCCGTCTTCCGCCGCCCATTCTTCATTCAGTTCGGTGTGGTCAGTGCCGGCGGCGGACCCAGCAGCAGATGCAACAGCTATCCAATCGTCGTCCGCGGACCCAGCGGCTGGCGCCGCGTCTGCGGGTGACCCCGCTTCTTTGCTGGATCCTGCGGGTGACCCCGCCTCTTTACTGGATCCTGCGGGTGACCCCGCCTCTTTATGGAATCGGCGGTTCCATTCCTTGAGGCGATGGTCATTGGGAAGCTGTACCCAATTTTCCCTGACGATGTTGGCCACCTCTTCGGTCATAGGGACACGATCGGCTTCGGTGATGCGCTTTCCTCCTCCAGGGACCTCCTTATTAGGATCATGGACGTTGCCAGCGTCATCTCCATGAGACCAATTCCACGGGGTCTCACCGTGATGAGGGCTCCTGGAGGGGCGGTCCATCGGACACCTGCGCATGTGACCTTTGAAGGGCTCGCACTGACATACTTGTTTCCTGTATGTCTTGCGATCGTTGATGATCTCCTGTTTCTTAGCCCTTTTGTCCCAAGCCTCTGGCGTCTTGGTCTTGCCACCCTTGGTACGTATTATCGCGCCAGTTTCGTCCCTTTTAGTGCAGTACTCCTTAGAATACCAGTGGCGAAGCGTGTCCATCGAGTAGCCGGGGTACCATTTGATGTACCAATCCGGCACATGCTGAGCGGATACTCCGACGGAGTGCTCAGTACTGTATGGATAGCCCGATTCATCATGTGTAGGGCGTCTGGGAGCTGAACGGCTCCTTCTGCGGGCTGGCCCCGCTGACGCACTACCGCGTGCCATTGGCCTTTGATCGTCATGCTCTGAGTCTCGGGGAGGCGACGGTCGTCTGTCCCTCTTGGCGTAGCGCATGTCCTCCGAGTCCTCTGAGCTGTCCTGGACCATGAACACGTTTTGATACGGGCTTCTGAAGTACCCGATGTCGTTTAACTGCTCCATCGTGAGGTCGTTAATGTCCATTTGATCACAACCTTGCATGAATACATCCATAGACCAAGCGGGTGGCCCCGCTGTTGCGTCTGGCGTCTCTTCGGCGGGTGACCCCGCTAGAGCTTGGAGTGCTGTCAGCATCTGAGATGCTGACATGTCCGAATCCAAGTATGGACGTAGACGTGCAGCTCCTGGGTGTGACAGCAGTTCGTTCATGGTTATCTGCTGATGTGCTGGCGCACTCAGGAGTCGGATTGCTTCTGAGACCTGCTCTTGGAGCATGTCCTTATAATCTTCTTCGGCTTCTTCGGAGTCGGAATACGCGGGATGGCCCCGCATTTCGTCATCGGCGTCTCCCGCCTCCGAACCAGCCCACGAAGGATTTGGCAGCAACGGCATGCCAATCACTTGCGGGGCCAGCACGGCGGTGAGTTCTTCCTCTGTTGCCGGGACGGTCTCGGCTTCGGAGACCTCGTCGCCGGCGGGTGGCCCCGCTGGAAGACCGAACCAAGCATTGTACGCGACCTCGTCGACCTCGTCCCAGCCGTGGAACTCGTCGAAGAGGGTCACTGCGTAGTCTTCCAGGGCTACAGTTGCTTCAGCGTAGCGGGCCATCACGTAATACGTGGAGGAGCCCGCGGCGGGAGCCGCTTCTGGATTGACGTAAAACTCGTAGTCAATGTAATCTATGTCATCCATAAAAGAATTTTGAGCCAAATGTACGGATCCCTTTCCTTTCCCCTTCGGGCATTGATCGCGCAAATGCTCTGTGCTACCGCATGTATGACACTTCATAGTATTGCCAGAAGCGTCCCTAGGGTTGCCCCTCCGCCCTTTTCCCTTACCGGAGGTCCGCCTGTGACCCCGACCTTTGCCTCCGATAAGAACTTCTTCAAAAGCCATATCAGTTAAGGACGTGAGGAAAGCAGTAATACCCCTACCATGCATACGGCGTCTGCGACCCCCTTTGCCACGACCCTTTCCAAATCGTTTGAAATGTCGGCGTACTGCACGTCTCACCTTTCTGACTGGTTTCTTCATAAAGCGCCTCCAACGGCGTTTTGATTTGCGATAAGCCATAAAGGCGGCTTCCGCTCTTTGTTGTTCAGAGAGGTGAGTGTCATCCGCTGGGTAGTCATTACCAGCAGAGACTATGCCATTGTGCTCATCGTCAGATGAGGTATCCGTGTCAGTGCCAGATTCAAACGGTGAGGGTGGCTGAGACCCTTGAGCGGATGACTCCGCTTGGCCCCAGAGGGTTGTGCCCGAGGGCGGGCTTGCAGTGTAGGCGGCGCCTGGCGAGTAGTTCGACCAGGCGTTCGCCTCAGCTGCCTCTGCCGATGCCTGGCCAGTCTGCCCTAAAAGGGCAGTGGCCTCGTTGGGCATATCGGCTGGGTCAGCCCAGGGATTTGGCTCGCCAGGACCAGCGGGTGACCCCGCAGTCGTGGCGTAGACACCTGCATGTGAGTGGTGCCCTGTGAAGATACCCGCTATGTTGCCAGGAGAGCGCTCGGCAACATGTCCGTAGTTCCTCATCCTGGTCAGCAGCCTGTCATAGTCTGCTTGTGTTCGGGGCATCTGATGATTGAAGGGCTCAAGCAGGTGTTGGGCTCGTGACGCGCCAACGCCTAACGCTCTGAAGAGAATCAGCGTTAGGATCTGAAAGTTGGGGATGACAAAGCCAACAGAGTTAGCCTCGTCACGGGCCATCTCGAATCGAGCTAATACTGAGTCGATTCGCTCGCCCCTTTCGACGCGGAAGTCGATAAGGGCAGTGCCAGAGTTGAGCTGGCGCTCATCTTCCAGATTTTCAAATTTGGTGCTCAGTAAGTACAGTATATATGTTACTGCATCCGTTGGCTGTCCATTGACAGTTACACCATAATTGATGATCTGGGAGGGGACCTGCATGGCGATACGACGAGCCAGACCTTGAAGGCCTCGTTGTAGTGCTGCAGCTTGTTGTGGTGGTGTCATATTGCCACTCGTTACGTTTAACCATGCATGTACTTCGCGAACGTATTCGCGAAAAGGCGTAGTACCGGCAGGGTCCCATGAAGGGCCAGTAGTACGCGTGTCGTCCATCCCCTGCCGCATGTATCCCACAGCACATCCCATTATTACCCACAGAATGCCGAATATAGTTATCTTGATCCAATGCATGTGCATTTCGGCTTCGGTGATTGGTTTAGGCTGTGGTTTGTCAGGCTCTGGCGTAGTAGCCGCGAGGCGCCTGACTGGCACGGGATGCAGGTGGCCCCGCTGCGGGTAGCCCCGCAGGGTGACCACGTTCTCGATCGAGTTGCCGATTGGCATCTGGTGGAAGTCGGGAGTGAAGTAGCGCAGTGAAGTAGGAGAGAGCGTCTCGAGTTCGCGGGTTGCCCCGCTAGCTCGATCGCGGACTGGCTCCGCTCCTCGCAGAGCCGGCGCAACATGGTATTCCACCGTAGTAGTAGTCCACCAAGTTGTGCCGTGGATTACAGGAATCAGAGCGAGAGCCAGCCACACGAGAGTGTAGCCAGCTCCGCTACCAAGTCGAAAACAAGCTGGTAAGCTTAGGTATGTGTTACGCTTTAAGCGTTGCCATATCCCAGGCTTTGGCTCATATCGCATGAGCAAGAGTGCAAGACGAAGCATGGGATCTGGAGTAA
Organism: Prorocentrum cordatum; assembly: GCA_963575745.1. Classification (NCBI taxonomy): domain Eukaryota; class Dinophyceae; order Prorocentrales; family Prorocentraceae; genus Prorocentrum; species Prorocentrum cordatum. The sequence goes on from CAUYUJ010001342.1 coordinate 28,343, forward strand.
AGGATAGGATGGGCATCGTCAATGGAAAAGGTATTTTCCGATCTCTGATGCAAGTCGTGCGCCTCAGTGAGGCACAGTCATATATTTGGCCGGGCCCGGTTTGAGCCAGGCACGGCAGCGGTACATGCTCGATTTATACCTCGCCTTTAACCTTCTCCGTTTAAAGTAAGGGCCCATAAGACGGGCCAAGAGGATCCCACAAGGCCTTCCAGACGATCCAAGAAGGCCCCGAGTCGCCGAACGATCGGTCCAAGACGTTCCAGATGGCCCCCACACAGCCCAACACGCCTCGAAAACGCCCCAGAGCACCCAGGAACCCTGCCAAGGAAGTTCCACGAGGTAAAAACCGACCCATTCCAATAAGGAAACAATAACTTCTAGCATGTGCGACGGTTCGGCCTTCACGGCGCCGAAGACAGCCCAACAGGCCCCCCAGATCATCCCAAGACGGCCCCAGATGCCCCCGAAAGAGCCCCGAGGCACCCCGAGAGAGCACCAAGACGGCCCAAGAAGCGCCCAAGAAGCGCCCAAGACGGCCCAAGAGAGCCCCCTGAAGGCCCCCAGAGGGTCCCAAGAGGGGGATTCCGAATTGGGATTCCAACCCTCTGCCCCAAAGGGGCCCCTGAAACCACCAGCAGGACCCCAAGGGGCCCAGCAGAGGCCCCCCAAGAGGCACCAAAACCCCCGAGGGGCTCCGAGAGGCCTCCTGACAAGCCACAGTAGCCCTGACCTCGAATCTCACAACCGACCGCACGCCATAGCCGTCCCAACCCGATCATGTACCGAACCGAGGAACAGATTAGCGCGGCGACTGTTAGGAAATCTATATATATATATATATATATATATATATATACACATACATACATATATAATTATATGTGTACATGCATACATATACATACATACATACATACCTACCTACCTACCTACCTACATACATACATACATACATACATGCATGCATGCATACATACATACATACATACATACATAAATACATACAAACATACATACATACATACATACATACATACATATACACATACATACATACATACATACATACATACATACATACATACATACGTACATACATACATGCATGCATGCATGCATGCATGCATGCATGCATAGATATTTACAGGCGATTAACAGATAATATTAGCTTGTATATATACATACAGATATACAATGATGTCTGTATATATGTGTATTACCCCGGCAAAGCAACCTAACAGCGATGTGTAGGAGCATATCTGGAAGCATTCCCCTTAAGATTCAGATGAGAATCCAGTTGTAGAATTCTGCTGTTCTCGCAGTCGTAGTCGCATTCGCGATGACAGTCGCAGTGGCAACGGCAGTCGCAGTCACAGCCTCAGCCTCAGCCTGCCTCAGCCTCAGCCTCAGCCTGCCTCAGCCTCAGCCTGCCTCAGCCTCAGCCTCAGCCTGCTTCAGCCTCAGCCTCAGTCTGCCTTCAGCCTCGGCCTCAGCCTCAGCCTGCCTCAGCCTCAGCCTGCAGCCTCAGCCTCAGCCTCAGCCTGCCTCAGCATCAGCCTCAGCCTCAGCCTCAGCCTCAGCCTGCCTCTGCCTCAGCCTCAGCCTGCTTCAGCCTCAGCCTCAGTCTGCCGTCGGCCTCGGCCTCAGCCTCAGCCTGCCTCAGCCTCAGCCTGCATCAGCCTCAGCCTCAGCACGAAGCGACCCAGCTAGAAGGACAAAGCGCTGAATGTACACCGATGTGTTCGACGACTGCGTATGTAATGATGTGACGATATACAGACTGAGCCCTTCGTGAATGTCTACATGTTTTTCTGACGCCTACAAACGGCGCTGACGTGTGTGAGAAAATTGTCCGCGCAGCAAAAGCCGGCGAAGCGTGCGGGAGCTCGCATGCTGAGACAGACTACGTCTGCAGACCGCCAGCTGCAAAAGGTTGCGAGCGGCTCTTGGAAGATGTTTACGGAACGGAGCTACGGTGTCTGAAAACATTGGCATCGAAGCGAAGAGCCTCGGAGCCCTGCAACCTGAGAAACACCGCAGGAACTCGCATACTGAAAAGGAATGCATTGCAAACCGCACGCTGCGAACCCTGCAGGCTGAGAAGCACCGCAGGATGTCGCATGCTGAAAAGCACTTGTACTGCAGAGCGCTAGCACTCCATCTCGGGCTCGGACCCCCCCGTCCTGATCCAGAACGTGTCCGGCCACGGCCTGAAAATGCCGTTCCAACTCCCGAGGATCAGCTGGCACTCCGGCTCTGGGACACTCCAGTACGTCTTGAGCACCTTGAGCCAGGCCCCATCTCGGGATCCCCACAGCACGCTGTACTTGACCGAGACCGTGCCGAACTCATAACAATTGACCTCCGAAGGACCTGCGAGTGCAGGCTGAGAAACACCACGCGATTGCAGGGCACGGCATTGCGTGTCACATGAGTGCAGGCTGAGAAGCACCACATCTCGTTTGCCAGAGATCACTCCCAGGTTATTTGATCCCGCAACACCAGCCACGGCGTAGCTGCCACAGGGGCCGCAGATAGCAACGGTTCGGTCACCCAATTGGCGTTCCGGTGAGTCACAATTCGCGCGTGGCTCCACGAGCCTGTGTAGCGCGATTTGCGGGGCACCAGTGTGCTGTAGGTGTTGTTGCCGTAGCAGAAGACGGCCTCTGGAGCCCAGTGCGGATTCCAGCGGACAGCGTAGACCCTGTGGACGCCATTGCGGATGACGTCGCGCGCACCTTCGATATGTGCCACCCATCGAAGCCAGTCAAATGCTGAGCCATCGGTGATGTCAACAGCACCTGGGGCAGTCTCGCCATGGTGGTAGTGCAACAGCGATTGGAGAGCGGCGCTGGCTTCGTCGCGGCCCACAATCTGGCGCGAGCAGGCTGCCTCTTGCAGGTGCTCCTGTGTGAAGAGCAGTGGGGCATCACCGCCAGTCTCGGCAGGCTGAGCAGCGCCACCGTCAGGCACGGCAGTCTGAGCAGCGCCGCCACGAGGAACATGAGGCTGAGCAGCGCCAGGCTCAGGCACGGCAGGCTGAGCAACGGCGCGTGGTGGACCGACATAGGTGGGCTCATCGGGTCGGCCGTTCTTATGGTAATGCAGGCGCATGGCTGAACCGTCTGCACGACGGAACTCGAAGAAGTGCCTGCCGTGGCCATCCGTGTTGGAGTAGTTAGGGTCGCGCTCTGTCTCGATGATGCGAAAGAGAACCTGGGCGATGCCCTGCCCGATTATGCGCTCAGCGAAACCCGGAGCGGCAGACCGAAGCAGTTGCTTCCAGTCGTAGGACGGGTCGTTTGTTACGTCTTTGAACGACAAGTTGTTGACAATGCACTCGGCGCGCAGCGCGCGCTGCCACTGGCAGGCGGTCTTGCCGCCCATCCCTGGTGTACGGCGGATGTCTTCGAGGTGAGCCTGCTCAAAGACCACGTCGACACCTGGCTGAGGAGTCGGTGCGGGCGGATCCGGCAGAATCTCCCACGGGCCATCGCACGGGGCCGGGGGTGGCGGGGGCGATGCCTTGCCGCGTGCTGGCATTGTGACAAGGCAGGCTGAGGAGCACCGCCGCGGCTGGACGGCCAGGTGAAACTCGAGCAAACATGTGGCTACAGCTCTAAGCAAAATGGCTACGAGGAGGTTAAGGATGATGATGATGGTGTTGATAGGAAACCCGGTATCAGCGAGTTGATGTACAATGAGGTGTCCGCAAACGAGACACTGCTGTCAACGCTGTTATAACTAACCACAAACGAGACACTGCTATCAACGCTTGCACAATTAAAAAGAAACGCTGGCATTGACACTACTAGCAATACCAAAGTGGAGTTTAAACGAGGCACTGCCATCAACCGATTCAACTTCCAATAAAAGAAGATCACAAATGAGTTCACTCTGAAGTGACCCATGGCTATCAATGCGAGAAGTCTCTGCAAACTATTCACTCATGGCGACCGCCGCGCACACGCGTGTAGGAAATCGTTGATGATGATAGTGGTAATGGAGTGGGGGCCAGTAATGCAGATACACTGCTGTGCATTCACTTGCTGCGAAAAGAAACTCTGCATGAATGAGTTGATATATAATGAGTTGTCCACAAACGAGACACTGCTATCAACGCTTGTATAAGTAAAAAGAAACGCTGCTATCGACACTTCCCCCAATACTAAAGTTGTCTTTAAACGAGTCACTGCCATGAACGGCTTCAACTACAGTGTAACGAAAGGAACTGCAGGCTGAGAAGCACCGCAGGCCAACGTGAACCAGTCGTGGTGATGAGGATGAGTGAAATCTGCGATGATGATAGCGATCATGAAGTCGGTTGTAGGAACCCACTTTTGTAGTAACCAACATACACTGGTATGCATTCACTTATGGTGAAAGGAAACTCGGCATCAGTGAGTTGATATAGAATGAGTTGTCCGCAAACGAGACACTGCTATCAACGCTTTTAGAACGAAGCGAACCCATCAGAACACTGTTATCAACGGAAAGAATGCTGTAGAAGGACAAAGCGCTGAATGCACACCGATGTGTTCGACGACTGCGTATGTAATGATGTGACGATATACAGACTAAGCCCTTCGTGAATGTCTACATGTTTTTCTGACGCCTACAAACGGCGCTGACGTGCGTGAGAAAATTGTCCGCGCAGCAAAAGCCGGCGAAGCGTGCGGGAGCTCGCATGCTGAGACAGACTACGTCTGCAGACCGCCAGCTGCAAAAGGTTGCGAGCGGTTCTTGGAAGATGTTTACGGAACGGAGCTACGGTGTCTGAAAACATTGGCATCGAAGCGAAGAGCCTCGGAGCCCTGCAGCCTGAGAAACACCGCAGGAACTCGCATACTGAAAAGGAATGCATTGCAAACCGCACGTTGGGAACCCTGCAGGCTGAGAAGCACCGCAGGATGTCGCATGCTGAAAAGCACTTGTACTGCAGAGCGCAAGCTGCGAAACCTGCAGGCTGAGAAGCACCGCAGGAACTCGCATGCTTTCGAACACTACTGCTCGAGACCGCAGCTGGAGAGCGGCAGACCGCAGGCTGAGAAGCACCGCGGGCAGGGAGACTTGCAAAACTCAGATGTCCTGATCGTCTTGGAGGAAGTCACGCCAGTCCGGCGGCTGCCAAGAATCGATGATGCTCCTGGAGCCACCGCCCGTGCTGCCGCCGATGTCCAGGTAGTCGCCATCGGCCCTGAACAGACGGCCGTGCCCCAACGCCAGAATCGCTTGGTTGCGGATTTGAAGCAGCGCTCCGCTCTCAAACATCTGCAACACGTCCAGCTGCCTGCGCGTGAAGTTCGGCTTTGGCTGGCCAGCCTGGGCAGACAGATGGCGGGAAAGCCGCTCCCCCTCGTTGTAGCGCGCGATGGCCTCGGCCTTCTGGTGGTGCAGCCGGCGCCGCTGTTGCCGCAGAGCTTCCTCGGGAACTGCTGCATCACGGCCCTCACTGTGATCAGCTTGCAACGCTTGCGTTAGCCAATCAACGTCGAAGCGCCCTGAGAAGGCCAGCACCTCCCAGATCTGTTTGGTACCGGCCACACGTTGCAAATGGCGATGCCACCGCTTACGCTTCTGGTCTTTCACAAACTTGGCGACGCTACCCAGACCTGCACCCTTGGCCTGGCCACCTTTTCCCGCAGGCTGAGAAGCACCGTGAGAACCTTTCTTACCGCCTGGCCCTTTGTTAGGACCCTGCGGAACCGCATGGCCCCCTTGTGGCGCAGACTTGCCTCTCGCTTTTCCCTTTTCGACATCCCGTTCCTGAAGCGCACGCTGCTGCCGCGACTGCTCGTACTGGTCGCGAGCTACTCTGACCAATTCCTGGCGCTCAGGCTCCGTGAGAACGTAGCGCATGTCGTCGATGTTCTTGCTCCGCAGAAAGTCATGTCGAAGCTTAAGGACAGAGAGAATGGCTCGGCCAGTCTCCTCCTGAGACGCAAAGGCCGCGTCATATTCCGAGCCAGGCTGAGGAGCGCCAGCTGGATAGTGTCCGCTGGCTCCGTGGACTTCCTCTTTTTGAAAAGCAAGAGACTGAGATGATGGAGGACTTTCGGATCGTACTCCTCGTCGTACCTGTCGTCCCAAAGCTGCCTCAGCTCCCTGTGCAAGTCGTTCGCGCGATTCTGAACGACATCCTCGACGTAGTCGGGATCACCCGGTGAAGTCGGTGAAAGCGGAGGAGTAGAACTCGGCGACCGATCCCAATGCACAGAAGACTCGGCGTCCGCCTGTACGCTGACGTCGGCGTCGGAGACGTTTTCGACGACAATCTTCCGCCTCTTGCTCTCCCCAGGCTGAATAGCACCAGGGAGAGTGAGCACAACCGCCACCGCATCGTGTGCGTCGTTGCGCATGCCACGATCCGTAAAAGACGCGCCAACGGCAATGGAGCAGAAACGGGCGACTGCTCCGCAGACCGCGACGTGGTCGCCTTTGAGGTCGGCCGGAGTGGCATGGACCTCCCAGAGCTTCTCGTCGTTCTGCTGGCGCTGGTAAGCCTCCCGCGCCTCCTGGAAAGTGAGGTTGTCGTCGCCGACTACAAGCAGAACGACTGCCTGGCTCAGATTCTCAAGAATCTTTCCCAGGCAGTCCAGGTGCAAGCGGAGATTGCGAACTGTCCGCTTTCGAGTCTGGATGGTCGGCGGTTTCTTGC
>CAUYUJ010001342.1:40000-69625 GCA_963575745.1 Prorocentrum cordatum
CAGGTCCGAGAGTCTCATATCGGAAAACTGTACATGAGGTCGAAGCCCACCGCCGAGACCGAATTCGCAACTTTCGAAAAAGAAGCGCTCAGACTCCACCTTGCAACCGGGATCCTTTGTCTCCACCACGGGATCTGACCGTTTCATGTTAGAAGCATGTGGATTGTGTCGCAGCTCACCGCCGCTACCGAGTTCGCAATTCTTTGAAAAGGAGCGCTCAGATTCCACATCGCAACAAGGACCCCTGAACTCGACCATAAGTCTGAGCGTCTCATATCGGAAAAAGCCCACCGCCGCGACCGAACCGAATTCGCAGTTTTCCAAGAAGCGTTCAGACTCCATCTTGCAACACAGATCCTTGGTCTCCACCACAGGATCTGATGATCCAGCCCTGTCCAGCATACTGCTCTCCCACGGTCTTGGTTTGAAACAACCTGCTAGGCAAGCCCTGCCCAATAGTTTCTTTTCCAATGGTTTGGATTCGAAGAACCTGCTAGGCAAGCCCTGGTCAATATTTTGGTTCTCGTGGTTTGGTTCGATGTTTGTCCTTGGCAGGCCCTGTCCAGGAGTTTGCGTTCCTATGGTGCTGGTTCGGAAAGCATGCAAAGCAAGCCCTGTCCAGTAGTTTGCTTTCCGATAGTCGTGTCTCCAAAACCCTGCTAGGCAAGCCCTGTAGTGGTAAGTTTGTTCGACATGTTACTGGTTCGAAATAATGCTAGGCACGCCGTTTCCAGTGGTTGGGTTCCCCATGGACTTGATTCGAAAACCTGCGAGGCTAGCTCGCGTTCCCATGGTTTGGGTTCGAAAAACCTGGCAGGCCAGCCTCGTCCAGCAAGTTAGTTTCCAATTGCCTTGGTCCCGGAAACCTGTTAGGCAAGCACCGTCCAGTAGTTAGCTTTTTCGTGGTCGTTCCGCGGAGGACCACATGCGGGTTCGCGCGCTAGGTGGGAAACGTCCGAGGTCTTTCTGGAACTGAGCTTTTGTACAACGGGCTCGGGGCCTTTGTCGATATTCACGGAGTCTGTTTGTGGAAGGAACTCCGAGGCGTCCCATGAAGGGCGGAGGGCCTTTGGGAAACAAGCCCCAGCGCCTGAGCGCCAATGTGGAGGGAGGCCCAGGTGTGGAACGAGCCCGGAGCCTGTGTGGAACACGCCCGAGGTCCTTGTGGAACGCAGCTTCTGTGGAGCGGGCCCTGTGGAACAGCCCTGCGGCTCAGTGGAACGAGCCCGAGGCATATGTGGAAGAGCTCCGAGCTCTTTGGACATGCTCTTCAGAAGCTCTTGCGAAAGCCCTCGGAAGGCGCAGGCCAGCGCGGGTCATCGCGGGTCAGCGCATACCCGCGCAGGTCGGCGGAGGACTGCGCAGGTCAGTGCAGGTCAGCGCAGGTCAGCGCAGGACCCGCAGCGCCAAACGGGACTGAGGCCGAGGGTGCTCAAGGCGCTGGCTGACCTGCGCTGACCTGTGCTGACCGGTGAGACATGAGCTGACCTGCGCCAACCTGCGCCTGTGACATTTGAACGCCATCTCCGGATGCAATGTACAAATATGTGAGTGGTATGTAATGATATAGACATATGCGTGCACATGTATGTACACATGTACATACACATCTACATATGCATATAGAGATGCATGTACATAAACACGTTCAAACTTGTATGTGTATGCACATACAGATGCATGAACCTATACATATGCATATACATATGTAATACCATATGCATATTCATATGCATGTACATGCATATGTATAAGAACATATATATGCACATATGCATCTACATATTCATATGCCGTTGCATGCACTTTCTAAACATGTACACGTACATGTACGTGTACACATGCATACACAAATACCTATACATATGCATGTCCATATGCATGTATATATGCATATACATATACACAGCATGTGCAGTTGTATTCCTACACGCGGATGTACCTACACACATACATACATACATACATACATACATACATACATGCATGAATGCCTGCATACATGCATTTACACATCTAGATTCAGACATACATACACATAGACATGCATACACGCATGCATACATGCAAACATACACTCATACGTACAATCGATATACACACATACATGCATACATACATTACCGCAAGTCCACGGACCTCTCCCTGGGCACCTTCTGCCCATGGTTTCGAAGTGAACCCCATGGCGACGAGGGACTGATAGCGGGATCGGCATGATTTTCCTCCTATGGAATTTCATTTCCCACAATCGATGACCGGTCCAGTACATCTTCTCCACGGCCTCCCATCCTGGAGGCCTCCCAAATATTGTCCGAGAAGATGGGGTCGGGGATCGCGCCGTATCGCCGACGCATCGCCGAATGCATCGCCAATGCTTCGGTGATACGTCGGCGACGTCGGCGATGCAGCGGCGCCGTCGGCATGGCGAAAATCGGACTCCACATCGCGCCGCGTCGCTGATGCATCGGCAATGCGGAGCGCTCCTCCGACCCCGCCTACCTGGGCTCCATTGGTCGGCTACACGCAAGAGCGACCCTGGGCAAAAGTGACCTGCAGTGCACGTCCAAGGGGGGGCCTTTGGAGACACCACCTGGCGCACAAGCCGCTGCTGTCGCCTCGCGTGCGGCGATCAGCGGGCCCCGTTGGGCCTGCACCAAAGGTCACTCTGGCGAAGGGTCACTATTACGTGTCGACGAATTGGGGAGGTCGGGACGTCCCTTCGGCAGAAAGGGGGGCGACTCCACGATCCGGCCCTGCTCACCAGGCAGTGCCAAGAGGGGCCACCACTCAGTACACAGGGTGTCGCCACCTCTCCTCCAGGAGATGGACACCCCTGGAAACCCCAGATGTACCGCCCGCACTTCATGTTCGAATCCGAGCGGGTCATCCGAAACGTGTAACTGTCATCACTTTTAGGCTCCGGAGACCTGAATATGGAGGAAGTCTCGAGCGGGAGCCTCGTCTGTGAGTGAATTGCGAGAAGTCTCAGACGGGAGCCCCCTCCCTATGGGGCCGCACTTCATGTTCGAATCCGAGCGGGTCATCCGAAACGTGTAACTGTCATCACTTTTGGGCTCTTGGGGCCTGAATATGCAGGAAGTATCAGGCGGGAGCCTCGTCTGTGAGTGAACTGTGAGGAAGTCTCAGGCGGGAGCCCCCTGCCCGCACTTCATGTTCGAATCCGAGCGGGTCATCCGAAACGTGTAACTGTCGTCACGTTTGGGCTCTTGAGGCCTGAATATGGAGGAAGTCTCGAGCGGGAGCCTCGTCTGAGTGAATTGCGAGGAAGTCTCAGGCGGGAGCCCCCTCCCTATGGGGCCCGCACTTCATGTTCGAATCCGACCGGGTCATCCGAAACGTGTAACTGTCGTCACGTTTGGGCTCTTGAGACCTGAGTATGGAGGAAGTCTCCAGCGGGAGCCTCGTCTGTGAGTGAATTGCGAAGAAGTCTCAGGCGGGAGCCCCCTCCCTATGGGGCCCGCACTTCATGTTCGAATCCGAGCGGGTCATCCGAAACGTGTAACTGTCGTCACTTTTGGGCTCTTGAGACCTGAGTATGGAGGAAGTCTCGAGCGGGAGCCTCGTCTGTGAGTGAATTGCGAGGAAGTCTCAGGCGGGAGCCCCCTCCCTATGGGGCCCGCACTTCATGTTCGAATCCGAGCGGGTCATCCGAAACGTGTAACTGTCGTCACTTTTGGGCTCTTGAGGCCTGAATATGGAGGAAGTCTCGAGCGGGAGCCTCGTCTGTGAGTGAATTGCGAGGAAGTCTCAGGCGGGAGCCCCCTCCCTATGGGGCCCGCACTTCATGTTCGAATCCGAGCGGGTCATCCGAAACGTGTAACTGTCGTCACTTTGGGGCTCTTGAGACCTGAGTATGGAGGAAGTCTCCTGCGGGAGCCTCGTCTGTGAGTGAATTGCGAGGAAGTCTTAAGCGGGAGCCCCCTCCCTATGGGGCCCGCACTTCATGTTCGAATCCGAGCGGGTCGTCCGCAACGTGCAACTGTCGTCACTTTTGGGCTTTTGAGACCTGAATATGGAGGAAGTCTCGAGCGGGAGCCTCGTCTGTGAGTGAATTGCGAGGAAGTCTCAGGCGGGAGCCCCCTCCCTATGGGGCCCGCTTCCCGAGGCGCTGGCCGAGGCGGCGACGGCGCTGAGGAAAATGGATTTGCTTGCCCCGACGAGGGGGAAGGGGAGGTGCACATGGAGAAAAGGCAGGGGGATGAGGAGGGAAGGGGCATGGGGGAGGCCGACGACGAGGAGGAGGTGGCGCGAGGAGGAGGAGGAGGAGGAGGAGGAGGAGGAGGAGGAGGAGGAGAAAAGGAGAAAGAGGAGGAGGAAGAGAAATAGAAGGGGGAAGAGAGGGCAGTGCAGGGGGCGAGAGGAGAGGGTGTCCGCCAGGGGGAGGAGGAAAGGGCAAAGGGTAAGCTAAACAGATTCTCATGTGGGGTCCTACCGTCGGAGTAATTGTTGCTCGATGGTCCAGGATGTTCCTCGATGCTTCTCGCCGAGAAGAAATGTGTGCACACGTCCGAGCGATGCCGAGGCGCCGGCGGCCGCCAGCAGCGCCGACGGCGGGGACGCAGCCCCTGAGCCGTCCTCGGACGCCCGCGGGGCCCGGCGGGGGCCCAGGCTTGGCAGCGCTGTGCCTCCGCAGCGCGCGCAGAGGCCAGGCCGTCGGAGGACACGGCTCGGGCCTCCGGCGGCCGAGCGAAAGGGCGGCCCAGGGGCGCGCTCCCGACGGGGCGCAGCTGCTGGAGCGCACCCCGGGGTGGGAAAAGCTGATGATGGCGGCAGGGGTGGGGATGGGATGGGGCTGGGGATGGGGATGGGGATGGGGATGGGGATGGGGATGGGGATGGGGATGGGGATGGGGATGATGATGAAGATGAAGGTGAAGATGAAGATGAGAATGATGATGGAGATGAAAATGAAGATGAAGACGAAGATGATGATGAAAAAGAAGCTGAAGCTGAAGATGAAGATGAAGATGAAGATGAAGATGCAGATGGAGATGATGATGATGATGATGATGAAGATGGAGATGAAGATGGAGATGAAGATGAAGATGAAGATGATGATGAAGATGAAGATGAATATGAAGATGGAGATGAATATGAAGATGGAGATGATGATGATGATAATGTTGATGATGATGATGATGATGATGATGGTGATGATGATGATGATGATGATGATGATGATGATGGAGATGATGGAGATGGTGATGATGGAGATGATGGAGATGATGATGATGGTGATGATGATGATGATGGTGGTGCTGATGATGATGGTGGTGGTGATGATGATGATGATCATGATGATGATGATGATGATGATGATGATGATGATGATGATGATGATGATGATGATGATGATGATGATGATGATGATGATGATGATGGTGATGATGATGATGATGGTGATGATCCCCAGGAAAAAACGGCGAAAACTTGAGAAAACCTCCGAGATCGACGCGGGCCCTGGCATCCGATATGATTCGGTCTCTGCGGCGCGCGGCCCAGGAGATCCTGGCCCCTCCCCTGGGGATGGCTGCTCCTCCCGGATCCGCCTGTGGCCCAAAAGGAGGCCCCCAATCGGCCCCCCTAAGTAAGAGGCCTCAAAACTGCCTCCAAGAGGCCCCCGCGAGGCCTCCCACGAGATCCAGACGAACATCCGAGAGGCCTCTGACCCACAACCCAGGCACGGTGGCGGGATGGGCCGAAGGCTACTCGATCCGCCACCCCCTTTCGATTTAGCAAAGGGGTGCCCGGCGTGCTGGATCCTATCGGTTTTGGTTCTTTTTCCAAAAGAACTCTCTCAATGGGTTTCGGCCCGTCCCGCCGGGGACCCGGGATTTTTTCCACGGACCTCGCTTCCCCAATGTTCTGCCCCAGACGGCTCCAAGATGGCCTCCAAGATGGCCAAGATGGCCCAAGATGGCCTCCAAGATGGTCCAAGATGGCCTCCAAGTCCGCCCAAGATGGTCCAAGGCGGCCTCCAAGACGGCCCAAGAGAGTCCAAGAGGGCCCCAGACGGGCCAAGAGGCCCCTCAGAGGCCTCCCAGACGGCCCAAGAGGCCTCCAAGAGGTCCTCCAGGAGGGCCCGAAGAGGCAAAAATCATTGATTTTCCTTCGGCTATTGAAGGATTTTGGAATTTGCGTCTTCTCGGCATTCCGACGGTTCCAGACGGCCCAAGAGGCCCCCAAGATCGCCCAAGAGGCCCCCGAGAGGGCCCCATGACGGCCCAAGTGGCCTCCCAGATGGCCCCAAGAGGGCCCCAAGACTGCCCAAGAGGCCTCCAACACGCCCACGATGGCCTCCAAGACGCCCAAGATGGCCTCCAAGACGGCCCCGAAGCGCCCCAAGAGGGTCCCCCATGGCCCAGGAAGGCCCCCCCGACGGCTCCCGACGGCGTCAGACGTGCCAGGAACCCACCAAGATGGCCGAAGTTGGCTCGAAGGTGGCCCAGAAGGGCCCAAGAGGCCCCCAAGAGGGCCTCCAGGAAGGCCAGAAGAGACCAAAAACATTGATTGTCCTTAGGTTTTTGACGGATTTTGACATTTCCTTCTTTTCGGCCTTCCGACGGCCCGAGACGGCCCAAGAGGCCCCCAGAGATCGCCGAAAGATCGCCCAAGAGGCCTCCAAGACGGCCAGATTGCCGAAAGATCGCCCAAGAGGCCTCCAAGACGGCCAAGATGACATTCAAGATGCCCACGTGTTCCCCGAAGGCTTCCCAGACCGCATCGGGGAACACGTGGTCCGATGGCTGGGCAGGTCTGGCCTCGACGTTCGGCCACGTAGGCGCTGCCACAAAGGCAGGGGGCGGCGGTGATTCGCCACAGTTAGGCGCCTTAGATCCGCCGCCCCCTGTGCTTGTCACGCGGGTGCCCGGCGCGCTGGGCCCTTTCGGCTGTTCTTGTAGAACTCCCCCATGGGGCTTCGGCCCAGGGCGCCCGCCGCCCGGAAGGCACCGGGAGCTGCACACGTCAACGCCTTTCACGCCCAAGATGGCCCCGAGTGGACTCCAAGATGCCTCCAAGATGCCTCCAAGATGGCCCAAGATGGCCTCCAAGTCCGCCTGAGATGGTCCAAGATGGCCTCCAGGACGGCCCAAGAGGGTCAAAGATGCCTCCAAGTCTGCCCGAGAAGCCACCAAGACGGCCAAGACGGCCCAAGAGGCCTCCAGGAGGTTCTCTAGGATGGCCCGACGAGGTGAACATCCTTGATTTTCCATATATTGGTGTTTGAAGGGTTTGGGCATTTGTTTCTTTCCGACCTTCCGACGGCCAGAGACGGCCCAAGAGCCCCCAAAGATCGCCCCAAGATCGCCCAAGAGGCCTCCAGGATGGCCCCAGAACGGCCCAAGAGGCCCCCAAGACGGCCCCAAGAGGGCCCCAAGACGGCCCAAGAGGCCTCCAAGACGTCCAAGATGGCCTCCAAGACAGCCCTGGAGAACCCCAAAAGGGCCCCAAGTCGGCCCAGAGAGGCCCCCAAGACGGCTTCCGACGGCGTCAGACGGGCCAGGAGCCCACCAAGACGGCCAAAGAGGCCCCCGAGAAGCCCCCAAAGACCCCCAAGTGGCCCAAGGAGGCCCCCAAGATGCCTCCAAGAGGCTCCCAGGAAGCTCCGAGGAGGCCCCAAGAGTGTCCCCGTAAGCTCCCAAGATGTTTTCCCCTCCTCTTCCTCCTCCTCCTCCTCCTCCTCCTCCTCCTCCTCCTCCTCCTCCTCCTCCTCCTCCTCCTCCTCCTCCTCCTCCTCCACCCCCTCCTCCGCCTCTTCCTGATCTTCCCCGCCAACCTCCCCCAAGTGTTCCCCGAAGGGTTTCCACAACGGATTGGGAAACACATGGTCCGATAGCTTGGCGGAGCTCTTGCAACAACGCTCGGCCACATGAGCGATTCTAGAAGGCAGGAGGCGGCGGTGATTCGCCGCAGGCGTCCTCGATAGGTGCTCCTCCCGGATCCGCCTAGACAGTGGCCCCAGAGGGCCCGACAGCGCCCCCCCCCCAGAGGCCGAAGTGTGGGAAAAAGCGCGCGATGGAACGAACCATCTCGCCGGAGGCCTGGGGAGAGGAGCCCCCCATGGATTGGGGAAACCGAAGAAGGTACCGCTACCGCTGCTCCCCGGGCCTCTCCCGGGGCACGCTCTGACCAGGATGGCGAGGCGGATCCAGCGGTGGCGACGAGGGCGGACCTCTCCCTGGGCGCGTGCTGACCAGGACTGCGAGGCGAATCCAGCGGTGGCGACGAGGGAGGCCCAAAACGGTGGGAGAACGGGCAAAGGGTAGCGGTACGGGCAGTACCTTTTCCTCCTCCGAGAGAGGAGCCCCCCCCATGGGTGGCGACCCCCCAGTGGCACTGCCCGAGCTTCGGGAAGCTCGGGTCGACCATCCCGGAGGGCCGCCCTGCTGGCGAGGCTGAGGGGCCGATTCTCCACCACCACTGCCCCAGGTAGGAGAGGGAGGAGGAGAAGGAGGAGGAGAGGAGGAGGAGGACCTCCCCATCCTCCCTGCTCCCCCGTCATACATGTGGTCGTGGCGCTATGTTGCTCCCATCGAAACTCTTTCTGGTGATCAAGGCTAAAGCAGCTTGAAACATCGCAAGAGGAGGAGGGCCTCCCCATCCTCCCTCCTCCCCCGTCCTACGTAAGGTCGTGGCGCTACGTTGCTTCCATCGAAAGTCTTTCAATTCTGGTGATCAAGGCTAAAGTAGCTTGGAACATCGTAAGAGGAGGAGGACCTCCCCATCCTCCCTCCTCCCCCGTCCTACATGCGGTCGTGGCGGTGGAAAACTGGCCCCTCCGAGGCAGCTGGCGAGGCCGCGGCGGCGCGGCGCGGCGCGGCACCCTTCGCCCGACCCCTCCCCGCCCGCCAGCGGGCCAGAGAGGCCTGCGGACGGGAGGGGCGGGCCGAGGCGGGGAGAGGACGACGTCAGGAGGCAGCTGCTGGCCGGAGGGAGGAGGAGGAGGAAGAGGAGGAGGAGGAGGAGGAGGAGGAGGAGGAGGAGGAGCAGGAGCAGCAGGAGCAGGAGCAGGAGCAGGAGGAGGAGGAGGACCCTGACTTCTCGACCCCCCCCCCCAAGCCGATACCGCTAACCTTTTCTCGTCATCCCCTTTTTGTCGGCCTCCTGGGAGGCCCTGGTCGGCACCACTAGATTCGCCTCGGAATCCTGAGCAGAACGCACCCCAGGAGAGGCCCCGGGAGTAGCTGTATCGGTGCCATTTTGGGGGGTTCCCCAGGGAGGCTGCTGCCGGGAGGTCTTCGCAAGAACGACTGCTAAGCCCGACGGGGGGGGCCACCGAGCTGGATCCGGCCGGAGGGAGCCCGGGATCGAGGCAGGTCGAGCCAGACAGGGTGGGGCCGTAAGCGGGATGCTCCCGGACTCAACCAGACGAGGCTGGCGCTTCGGCCACGGATATGCCTGCGCCGAAGCTGAGCTTCACCTCCCAGAGGTTGCATCCGAAACTTAGGTCGGGCGTGTCCCCCTACAGGCAGATGTTGGATGAAAAAAAGATGCCCGACAAAACATTCAAACATGCCAAAAAATAATCCGAAAATCGTCCCCAAACTATTTTTGACTGTTTTTGAACACTCCTCCTGTAGAGGGACGTGCCAGACTTCATTCTCAACGACGGAGGCGCCGAGGCCGAGAAGGACCCAAACCCCGTGGCGCTGCGAAAGAGCACGCCGGAAGGTTCGGGTCCAGCTTTCTGCCTCCAAGGGCCTTCACTGGGCTTAAGGCGGGCCTGTCCCTCTACAGGAGGAAACTTCAAAGTTAGTCAAAAAATAGTCTGGTGACAATTGTTTTTAGTATGTTTGATTATGTTTGAATACGTTTGAATGTTTCTCACGTATCGTCCAAAATCCCCCAGTAGGAGGACATGCCTGACCAAACACTGGGCCCCGGAGCCATCAAAGAACGACTCGGTAGGAAGAGCCAGTCAAAGGGAAGGGGTCCAGACCTCCAGTGGTCAACGAACAAAAAACGACGTCGGAGTTCTGGGGAGAACGACGGGGACAGCGAGGCCGAGAAGGACGAAGTGGAGGAGGGCGAGCAAGAGGAGGAGGAGGAGGAGGAGGAGGAGGACGACGACGACCCGCAGCACCCCAAAGCCAGAAAGGAGAATCACATACTCAACGACTGGTTGGTACGCCCTGCGAAATCATGGGTTAAGAAATTCATCATCTCAGAATCTGAAAAAAAAAAAAAAAAACAGAACTTCTATCAAAATCGTGGGATTTACATTGAAGCATTAAAAATAATCGAGACTCTGGCTGAAAACTTGAGTTTTCTTAAGCATCGCCGAGGGTGTACGCTACTTCCCCTAACCCTTTCTTCGGGAATGCCGAAGACACAAGTCGCCCCTTAAGGGGGTTCCCCTCCCCCTACCCCCTACCCTATGGGTTTGGACGGGGGTGGCCGCATGTCGTTGGAGAGCCCAATACGGCCCGAGATGGCTCCAATAGGGCCTCAGGGAGCCCAAGAAGGCCTCCAAGATCGCTGTAGAGATCCCAAGGCGGATGGCTCAATATAGCTTGCAGCATGCCTCCAAGAGCACTCAAGACCTCCCCAGGACGGCCCCATTTGTCCTTCGAACAATCCAAGGAGGCCTCCATCAGGCCCGGATCCTTCAAGACCGGTGTGCGCTTCAACGTGTTCTGCCTTCTCGCCTTTTCGCTTCCGATGGGCTCTTGAGGCCTCAGAATAACTCCAAGCTGGCACAAGAGGGCTTGAAGAGGGGGCCAGTAGGGGCCAAGACGGCCCTATCGGCGCCCAAGAGCGCCCCACGAGCGCCCCAAGAGCGCCCCATGATGGCCCCAAGAGGCGACTGTGGGGGCTCAAGAGCGGGGGGGGCCCTGTTAAGGACCCCCCCTTCCTTGACCGACGGCTTCCAAGATGGCCCCAAGAGGGCCCCCAAAGGCCCCAGAGACCCCCAAGAGGGCCCCAAGAGGACTCAACAGGTTTCCAAAATGGCCCCACGATGGCCCAAAAATGGTCCCACGGGGCTTCTAACAAGCGCGAAAGACCCGCAAGTCTCAATGATTGATTCCTGTCGTCGTCGTGCCCTTCTTCCTCTCCCATCCGTCCTCTTCCTGCTCCTCGTCTTTCCTCTCCTCCCCCCCTCTTCCGTTTCCTCCTCCTCCTCCTCCTCCTCCTCCTCCTCCTCCTCCTCCTCCTCCTCCTCCTCCTTCTCCTCCCTCCCCGTTCCTGTACATCCTCCGTATTCTCATGCGTCCTCCTGTCCTTTCTAATGTAAGGGTTGTCCCCCCCCTCAGTTGCGCTACATGCTGCTACGCTTCCCTGATTACCGCAAATTGCCTGGGCATCGTCTCTGCAACGACCTCCTCCTGCCTGTTCCTGCCTCCTCCGATTTCCTCCTACGTCCGCCTACTCTTCCCACCTCCTCCGGCATAGTCATACACCCTCGCTTGCCAGGGCACTCGACGCACGGGTGATCCACGCGGATCACCGGTGCGCCGGCTGCCTCCCCCCTGGCTCCTCGTACCTCCTCATACCTCCCTCAAGTTCCTCCTCTCTCTTCCTACCTCTTCATGCTCTAGCACGTGTCATTTCAAAGTAATTTCCTCCGTACCCACCTTCCTCAGTCTCCTCCTGCTTCTCTTCATCATGTCTCTCTTCGTCCTCCTCCCTAGTCTCTCCTATGTCACTTCTCTCCTCTCCTCCTCCTCTTTATAATCCGCGAAAACGGTTGCGGCTCACTGCGGCGCCGCATGCTGCGACACATCCCTGATCAGGGCAACTCGCCTGGTGACTTGTTCTTGGCTGGGCTGGCGGGCATACGCGAAACGTCGAAGATTAGGCAAGGAGGTGCGGAGGAAAGGCTGGATCCCCCTCACCACGGCCGAAATGCGTCGGAACATCTGTGAGGAGCCAGGTGTGCGGGCTGCCTTGGGCCCCCACAGGGCTGGGGGGCCCTAGGGCCTCCTCGTAACCTTTTTGGGGGCCCTCCTGGGCTCTCCTGGACCATGTTGAGGCTGTAGTGGCAAACTCTTGGAGCCTCCCGCGGGCCGGGAAACGAAGATGATGAGAATGACGACAAGAGGAGGAGAAGAACGACGAACACGACGAGGAAGGAACAGGAGTGCGGAGGAGCGTCGAAGTCGGTTGTCCACACGGTATTCACGCAGACGGCAAAACCGCACGATCGATGGACGTGCGCAAACGAGACGAGAGAGAAATCAAACGAAAAAACGGAGAGACAACTCCGCGCTGAATTCACTCCTGGCAGTGGCGACACCAAACTGGGGGCAGCGAGGGCTGCAGGAAAGGAGCCCTTCAGGACCCTTCGCACGGCGCCCTTCGGGGCCCCACCGAGAGGCTACTTGTCTTCCCCCCCATCGAAGAATCGTCCCCGGACCCATTGCTGCCTGTGCTTGAATATTCCTCCTGTAGAGGGACATGCCCGACCTCACTCTAGGGCCCGAAAAGGCGAGTTTCCTCCCCCCACCCCCATCGACCGCTCCTCCCCCCACCCCCCGAAGCGACGCCCAACTCTTGCCCCCTCTGGGGCTCCTCCAAGCCGGCCCCTTCGCCCCCCCCCCCCCCTCTGCCGCCCCCCTCCCCCTCCACGAAGCGACGCCGAGCGCTCGCCCCCCCCCCCCCAAGGGCTCCTCCGCCTGGGCCTCCTCGCCGACCTCCTCCGCGAGCCTGGCGGCAGGCGCGGCGGCGGGCGCGGGCAGGGGCCGGCCTGCCCGACGGCGGGCGGGCGGCGGGGCGGCGCGGGCGGCCGCGGGCCGGGCCCGGGCAGGGGAGGCGACGTCCAGACCCGGGCCCCCGGGCGAGGGACCAGCCGCCCAGGTCTGGAGGCCCGGAAATGGGCACCAGCACCAGCACCGGAGGTGGCCTCCACATGGGACAGGTGATCCCAGATCTCGGTGTTTTGGTGGTCATAGTTCGGTGACCCTGGAGGCCAGGATAGTACCACCATCACCGAGATCGGGCTCTCCTTCCCTCGGTGGAGGAACACCGCCGATATCGGTGTTGGGGTCAACCTCTGGGCCTGCGACAGGTGGTCAAACATCCCAGAGCCCCTCGGGCAGAGCACCTCGGGGCGCGCGCCTCTGCCCCCAGGGCTCTCCGGCCCCTGCAGCGGGGGCCCCCCGAGGCGGACGGAGAGGAAATGCGTCGTCTTCCGACGGTCCCGAGGCCCGCCAAGGCGGCCCCAGAGGCCGAAGATGGCGAGAAACCTCCCGTCGTGACTCTTCCACAGCGCGAGGGGTCCGGGTCGCACAGCGCGCCACACGGGCAAGGCAGCACGGTCGCCGGTCGCCCGCTGGCAGCGTCGGCGCCGCCTGCGCGCCCGAGGGCCCGCGGGCCGCCCGGAGCTGGTCGCCGATCGGGCCCCAGCGCTGCCGGCCGCTGGCCAGTGCCTTGGCCGACTGGCCACACGCTTCCAGAGATAGGGGGCCACATGCGAACCCTACCCCTACCCCCCACGACTTCTGGGGGGGAGGGTGGGGTTCACTTCGCTCGGGAGCTCCCGAGCGAAGTGAACCCCGCCCTGCCCCTCAGAAGTCGTGGGGGGTAGGGGTAGGGTTCGCATGTGGCCCCCTGAGAGAGACTCCAACTCATCCTACCCAGACCCCCTCGCGCTGTGCAAAAAATCACGACGGGAGGTTGGTCGCTCTCTTCAGCCTCTGGGGGCCTTTATACCGGGCCTCGGGACCGGCAAGAAACGACTCAGCATGAGAAACCGGTCCCGGGGAATGGGTCCGGACCTCTGGGGGTCGCGCCATGAAAAAAACAAGACGTCGGGGGCGTGGGCACACGCCGCCACAAAACAACCACCAGCGTCCGTCTGCGCTCCTGGTTGCGTCCACGTGCTTCCACGTGTGGGTCGGCTTTCGCCCGCTTGGTTCCACGTGCTTATAGCTGGTTTTCAGGCGGCAACGCGTGCTTCCAGCTCCCGCTTGCATTCACGTAATTATGATTGTTTCCATTGGCTACCGTTTCATTCAACTCGCTGACTCATGCGTCTAACCCCAGGAAGCATTTAAGAACCCCCCCGGCGATATCTTAGCACCGCATTTTTATTCGATATTCCGAGGGGCCGAAATAACCGCACGATAGGTTTAGCACCCGGACACACAACAAATTCGCGGAGGCCTGGCCCCTGGACTACAATCGAAATTCGAAATTCAAATCTGCGTGGCTCTCATGAAAGACTCAGGATGTCGCTTGCTGCTGGAGGAGGAGGAGGATGAGGAGGAGGAGGAGGGCTCCTGGTGCCAGGTAACGCTTCCAGGGTGCGGAAGGGTTATCGATTTGCCGGAAGGGGGGGGGTTCTTAAATGCTTGCTGGGGTTACTCGAATATAAAATGTTTCCGCCTGCACTTGCAACCACGATGTGGATTCCACCGTTCAAGTTTCTTGGCTCGGGCCAGCTTAGCCGAAGCTATGGCTAAATATTGAGCTTTAGGCTTACACCTAGCTTTAGGTGGGCGTGTCCTCCTACAGGCGCGGAGTTTGGACGACAGATAAACATAGTCAAACAAATACCCCCAAAAAGCTCAAACATCGTAAAAAAATCGTTCCCTGAGTATTTGTTGACTATTTTTGAATATTCCTCCTGTAGAGGGACAGGCCCGACTTACACCTAGCTTGGCTCAGCGTGGTCTCGTTCATCTTTGCCGTGGCTCATGCTAGCTCCTCTTGGCTCGGCTTGCGGTGGCTTGGCTTGTCTTGGCCTGTTGACTCGGGTGAGGAGCCAGGGCTGCCTGTGGCTTCATTGCACGGAGCTGGCGGGAACGCGAGTGTGTCTGCCCAGCGCCGATAACAAGCCCAGGCCGCAGAAATGAGGGAGGTGCGCCAGGTGAGGACGCGGCCAGCCGTGTGGAAGGGCCTCGGGGCAGACATCGCCCATGGCGCGGAGGCGAGACGACAGTGACAGGGCGGAGCAGAGCGAGATACTCCCACTGCTGCGCCAGCCCAGCGTGGCAGAGGTCGCTCACGATGGGGCTCCACGGCTGGAGAGACTGGGCGGGCGAGGGCGCGCTTACCACGCGAGCCCCTGAGCGATGCGGTTCTGGTCGACGCACATGTCCTCGCACATGTTGGAGACGCTTTGGAGTTCTGCGGGTTCGCCAGACTCCTGCGGCTTCGCCAGCTTGCCGGCCTCCACGCGGGAGATCATCTCCTTGAGCCCCTCTACCATGGTCATGTCGAAACTGTGGTAGTCGCCCGACTTCTCCTTCTTCGCGGTCTGCGCGACGAGCTTGGCGTGGCGCTCGATGTTCAGGTTTTCCTTCTTGTTGCGGCAGTGCGCCCAGCGGGCGCTGAAAGGGTGGATCGCAAACGCGCCGTTGCAGATCATGCGCTGCCCACCCGAGTTGACGCGGCGCAGAGAGTCGCCGAAGAGGTGCTCAAAGTTCACGTTGAACTCCTCGTGCGGGACCTTGAGAGGCAAGGCGCTCGTCAGGCGCTGGCGGTTGATGATCAGGTAGCGCTGGCTGAGCATCCCCGGCCTCTTCGTTTTGCAGGTGCCCGAGGCCGCCCCGTCGAAGGCGCTGCACATCGTCGGCGGGTTCAGCGCGATCGCCGTGGGCTGGGCCGCGAAAACCTCGCGCGCCATCTCGATCATGCCCTTGTCCTTTCTGTAGACAACAATGTCCGGGTCGAGAAAGACGCACAGATCCACGGCCGCCTCCGCGTTCAAGCATGCCTCCAAGAAGTTGAACATGCCGTGCGTGTTCGACGACATGTGCTGCCCGCTGATGTCCGACATGTCGTGCGCGTCCTCCAGGGTCTTGCAGGAGTCGGTCTCGTTGCCCGTCTCGAAGAATTTCTGGAGGTACTTCGGTGAGTCGTACACGCTGTAATCAACTCTGCGCACTGTCGAGATCTTGCTCTTGTGCATGCTCTGCAAGATGGTCTCCTGACGGTTCACGGGCTCCATCCAGGGCGGCCTGTTGTCCACGATGATGTGCTGGATAGTGTCGGGGTACATTGAGACCATGCGCATCTGTGGGAGCACCAAAATTGCATGACCAGCGCATCTGTCCGCCCTACCATCTCATCCTCATCCCCTTCCTCCTCCTTCTCCTCCTCCTCCTCCTCCTCCTCCTCCTCCTGCTCCTCCTTCTCCTCCTCATGCTCCTCCTCCTCCTCCTCCTCATGCTCCGCCTCCTCCTCCTTCTCTCTGCCCTTTCCTGGATCAGGAAGGCGAAGGAGGCGCTGTCTCTGTACAGGGGCATCCGACGATGTGATAGTTTCAATGCGCGGCCCCAGAGATCTCGACCCCTTCCATTGCGGTAGCTTTCGCTCCGGAACCATATTTGACAGCCCCAGGGCCCGATATCGCCAGGACCGAACCAATCATATCGCCAGAGATCGGGGCACAAGGAGGCAAGTGCTGGGAGGTCTTCGTAAGAATGGTTACAGACCGTGAAGCCAAATTGCGGGGTCTCTCGGACAGGCCAGCCCTGATAGGGTCCGATAAAGCCATGCTGACGGGAACAGCCCCAGCGCCGATGCGAACAAGCAACCCCCCAGGAGTGGCATCCCAAAGGGTACATCCTTGGGTTATGTTGCTCCCGTCGTATTTAAGCACCACATCCCAGAAACAATTTCGAGCACCCAGAAAATATCGAAACAGTGTCGAAAGAGTATCGCCGCCCAGGGCCCGACGCGTGAAAACCCTCAAGTTTCGGTACTTTCTTGGTGCTCGATGTTCTTTCTGGCGATCAAGACTAAAGTAGTTTGGAACATCATAATCCTTGGGCCTATTGGATGCCTTTGGGGGCTTCTCGGGGATCTCTTTGGCTGCCCTGGTGGCCTCCTGGCCCGTCGGAAGCCGTCTTGGGGGCCTCTCTGGGCCGACTTGGGGCCTACTTGGGGCGCTCAAGGGCCGTCTTCGAGACCATCTTAGGCGTCGTGGAGCCCTCGTGGGCTGTCTTGGAGCTCCTTGGGGCCCGTCTGGGGGGCCTCCTGTGCCGTTCTGGGGCCATCCTGGAGGCCTCTTGGGCGAACTTCGGCGACAGGGGGGCCCGCCTGGTGGGCGACGGTGATGTCCAGCGGCAGGTTGTCCTCGGGGAACGTCATGGTGCTCAGGAGCACCTTGCCGGTACCGGCAGGCGCCCTCGCGGCGGCAGCGCCAGCGGCCTCTCGGGGAGGGGGCAAGCCCTGCGCCACGCTCTGAGGGCTGAGCGACTCCTGTCGCCCCTCGACTCGCGCTGGAACTTCCACGACTTCTCCCGACGTCTCTGGATACAGTGAACCACTTCTGCTTAGCATGTCGCGGCGGCGGCCCCAGCAGCACCCTATGCTTTGCAAGCGGATGGCGTGTCGCTCCGCTCCGCGGGGCGGAGAGATGGGAGGAGCTCGGGACGTTGACGACGGGGGACTGGGGCGTGATTGGCGCATCGAGGCGAAGCGTGGTGAATGAGAACCGGCGGCGCGAAACGCGAAGCATATGTTCCTGACTCTACATCGGTCGCTGGGGGCCAATGCCGCCACTCCTCGGACCACTCCAGGGGTGCGTTCTGACCAGAATCTCGAAGCGAAGACAGCCGCGGCGAAGAGGGCCTCCTGGGAGGCCCCCAAAAAAGGGTAGCGGTGTAGGGCACTTTGCCCTCTCCTGGCGTGGAGACATGCCACGAAACCTCCACAACCCCATCTTGGAACTGGCGACACCACAGGGTACCGATACCGCTACTCCCTGGACCTCTCCCAGGAAGCGTTCTGACCAGAAATTCGAGGCGAATCCAGCGGTGGCGACGAGGGCTACCCAGGAGGCACACAAATGGGAAAACGAGCGAAGGGCAGAGGTATGGGTACCTTTTCCTCCCCTGAGGAACAGGTCTCGATGTGTGTTGGCCTCCACAAGCCTGGCCTAGAGCCCAACACGCACCCAAGAGTTCCGAGCCTGGCACGAGCCCGCGGAAACGCGGTGGTCCCTCCCTCTCCCCCTCCTTCTCCTCCTCCTCCTCCTCCTTCTCCTCCTCCTCCTCCTCCTCCTCCTCCTCCTCATCATCATCATCATCATCATCATCAGCATCATCATCATCATCATCATCATCATCATCATCATCATCATCATCATCATCATCATCATCATCATCATCATCATCATCATCATCATCATCATCATCATCATCATCATCATCATCATCATCATCATCAGCATCATCGTCATCGCCATCATCATCAGCATCATCATCATCAGCATCATCAGCATCATCATCATCATCATCATCATCATCATCATCATCATCATCATCATCATCATCATCACATCATCATCATCATCATCATCATCATCATCATCAGCATCATCATCATCATCATCGTCATCATCATCAGCATCAGCATCATCGTCATCAGCATCATCATCTGCATCATCATCCTCATCATCAGCATCATCACACATCACATCATCAATCATCATCATCATCATATCATCATCATCATCATCATCATCATCATCATCATCATCATCATCATCATCATCATCAGCATCAGTCATCATCATCATCAGCATCATCATCATCATCATCATCATCATCATCATCATCATCCATCATCACATCATCATCATCATCATCATCATCATCATCATCATCATCATCATCATCATCATCATCATCATCATCATCATCATCATCATCATCATCATCATCCATCTCCACCTCCTCCTCCTCCTCCTCCTCCTCATCCTCCTCCTCCTCCTCATCCTCCTCTTCCTCCTCTTGCTCCACCTCCTCCTCCTCCTCCTCCTCCTCCTCTTCATCCTCCTCCTCCTCCTCCTGATCCCCATCCTCCTGCTCCTTCTCCAACTTCCATCCCCGCCTCCCCCCCCCCCTCCTCCTCCTCTCCTCCTCCTCCTCCTCCTCCTCCTCCTCCTCCTCCTTCCTCCTCCTCCTCTCTCCTCCTCCTCCTCCTCCTCTTCCTCCTCCTCCTCCTCCTCCTCCTCCTCCTCCTCCTCCTCCTCGGCGAAAAACCCGGCCAGCCCTACCGACACGACTGGGGGTGCGTCGGGGAGGAGTGATTCCTAGAAGGGAAGAGGATGGAGGAGTAGGAGGAGGAGGAGCAGGAGGAGGAGGAGGCGGCGCGGATCATGAGCTCGGACTTCGCTGGCCACCCCCTCTTCTTGCGCCCTCCAGGGACGTAGGCCCCCGCCCCCCTGCGCGCACTGCCCCCCCCTCCCCTCGGGGTCCTTCTCTTGCGCATCGATTTCGCATCTGTGCTGTTCCCAGGAATGGGCCGAGTCTAAAAATCTCGATTTATCCTTAGGTTGCGCGCTAGCAAGCAAGGGGGGGGTAGGCGGCGCGCACCATGGGGAGGGAACCACATGCTGGCGAGGAGGAGGAGGAGGAGCAGGAGGAGCAGGGACAGGGGGAGGAGGAAGAGGGAGGAAAAGAAGGAGGAGGAAGGAGGAGGAGGAGGAGAAGGAGGGAGGAGGAGGAGGAAGGAAGGGAGGAGGAGGAGGGAGAGAGGAGGGAGGGAGGAGGAGGAGGAGGGAGGAGGATGGACGGCCTTGCGCCTGCTCCAGGGCCACTCGTGAAGCTCCAGGGACGCGTTCTGGCCGTCCGCGGGCACCTGCAGGCCCCGCGCGGGCGCCGCGAGGGCCAGGCACAGGGCGGCGCCGGCGCGCAGCGTGCTCGCGGACACCATCGCCCCGGGTCCGCCGCCGCGGCCCCGCCACGGCACGCGTTGGCGCGGCAGGATGCCGAGGGCTGTCTGGCAGGGTGCCCAGGAGGAGGAGGAGGAGGAGAAGGAGGAGGAGGAGGAGCAGAGGAGGAGGAGGGGCGAGGAGGAGCAGAAGGAGGAGGGAGGAGTGAGCAGGACGGGGGAGGAGGAGGAGGAGGAGGAGGAGGAGGAGGAGAGGAGGAGGAGAAGGAGGAGGACGAGGAGAAGGAGGAGGAGGAGGAGGAGTGGAGGAGGAGGAAGAGGAGGAGAGGAAATCTGAGGATGAAGATGGGGGGAGAGAGGAGGAGGAGGAGGAGGAGGAGGAGAGGAGGAGGAGGAGGGAGGAGGAGGAGGAGAAGAAGAGAGAGGATGAGGAGGAGGAGGACGACGAGGGAGGAGGACGAGGGAGGAGGAGTAGGAGGAGGAGGAGGAGGAGGGAGGAGGGAGGAGGAGGGAGGAGGGAGGAGGAGGAGGAGTTACTGCCATGACCCTTGCAGTAGGAGGAGGAGGAGGAGGAGGAGGAGGAGGAGGAGGAGGAGGAGGAGGAGGCGGAGGAGAGGTGCCCCGAGCTCAGATTTTTCAGTCCGGGCGTCTTCTTCCCCGACTTCGGCCTCCAGGGCCCGTGGCCGGGCCCCGGCACCACCGAAGAAGACGAGTCCAAGGCGAAACACTGGCCCCCTGCGAAGTGATCGGGACATCCCTGGGGCCGCGCGCTGAAAAAACACGACGGAGGGCGTCGGACAATTTTCTGGCTCCCGGGGCCTTCACCCGGCCCCGGGGTAGTCAAAAACGACTCGGGATGAAGAGACGGTCCTGGGGAAGGGGTCCAGACCTCTGGGTGGCCACGCTGTGAAAGAAACACGACGTCGGAGTTCTGCAATCCTGTAGGGGACAACCCCCGCCCGGGGCAGCGCTCGGTCGCATGCATCGTCCCCCCCCCCCCCCTCCCACCCCAAACCCCCTTTCACCGTAAAAAACGCTGGGCCCACGCTCCAAAAAAAAACATTGGTCCGCGCTCTCGAGGCCATGATCGCTTGTTTTAAACAATGCGCCCGTGCTCCCGAGGCCACGTTCCCTCGTGAGAGGCACAGGTTCCACGGTCCCGAGACCACGATCGATCGTAAAAAACTAGGCCCAAAGAGGGCCCCTCTAGACGGTCCAGGACGGCCACAAGAGAGCCCAAAGCTTGCCCAAGAGGGCCTCCAAAGGGACCCGACCCACGACGGACGTAGAGGACCGCTAGACGGCCCAAGACGGTTACAGGACGGTCTCAAGAGACATCCCAGCCAGACAGAGGGGCCCCAAGACAGCTCAAGAGCGAGCCAAGACGGCACAAGAGGACCCCAAGACGGCGAAGGACGGCCCAAAGGAACCCCAAGACTGCCCCACAGGAGCCCAAGACAGCCCCAAGGCGGTCCAAATGAGTTCCCCCTCAACGTCATCACCGCCATAGTGTTTACATCGCAGGCGTTCACTACGATGCTCCTCCTCCTTTTCTCCTCCTTCTCATCCTTCACCTCCTTCTCCTCCACCTCCTCATCCTCCTTCTCCTCGGCAGCAGCGCACAGGCAGCAGAAGAAGCAGCAGCAGCAGCAGCTCATCACCACCAAAACCATCATCAGCAGCATCAGCATCAGCATCAGCATCAGCATCAGCATCATCATCATCATCATCATCATCATCATCATCATCATCAGCAGCAGCAGCAGCAGCATCAGCATCATCATCAGCATCAGCATCAGCATCAGAATCAGCATCAGCATCAGCATCATCCTCAGCATCATCAGCAGCATCACCAACATCAGGAGCAGCATCATCATCAGCATCATCAGCATCAGCATCATCAACATCAACCTCCTCCTCATCATCATCCTCATCATCATCAGCATCATCATCATCCTCAGTATCATCGCCATCACCATCAGCAGCAGCATCAGCATCAACATCAGCATCAACCTTATCGTCAGCATCAGCATCACCATCAAAACCATAATCAGCAGCATCAGCATCAGCATCATCGTCATCATCAGCATCAGCAGCATCAGTATCATCAGCATCATCATCAAGACCATCGTCTGCAGCATCAGCAACAGCATCATCATCAGCATCATCATCAGTATCATCAGCATCCAAATCTGCATCATCATCATCATCATCAGCATCAGCATCATCATCATCATCATCATCATCATCATCATCATCATCATCATCATCATCATCATCATCATCATCATCATCATCATCATCATCATCCTGATCAGCATCATCATCAGCATCAGCATCGTCATCAGCATCATCATCAGCATAATCATCAGCAGCAGCAGCAGCATCGCCAGCATCACCATCAACAGCGTGAGCATGATGAACTTCATCAGCATCAGCATCAGCAGCATCATCATGTTCATCAGCATCACCACCACCATCATCATCATCCTCAGCAGCAGCATCATCATGAGCATCAGCAGCAACATCAACATCATCGTCAAAATCATCACCAGCATCAGCATCACTGTCATCATCAGCAGCATCAGCATCAGCATCAGCATCAGCATCAGCAAATTCGTTATCATAATCATTATTATCAGCAGCAGCATCATCGTCGTCACCATCATCGTCATCATCACCATCGTCAGCATCAGCATCGTCGACATTATCGTCGTCGGCATCGTCATCGTTATCGTTACCGTCATCGTCAGCATCATCATCACCACCATCAACATCGTATTCAACAGCATCATAAGATTCCTCCTCTTGATACCCTTTCCCCGACATCATTTCCTTCATTGTCCCCGCTCCAGGACGACTTCCGATGATCCAAGGTAAACTCAAGACGGTCGAGGTGTGATATGTGACAGCGTTAAGATCGTGATTCCAACCGTCAACGCACACTGTACCCGTAACGCCGCTCGATCCACATGTTACAACCTCCTGTCGCCCCTCGAACAATTGCCTCGATGACGTTTTTCCAAATATCCCGAGATGGAATGATTGCTCTTATTTAGACGCCTCCGACTCCTCACATCATACTCCTCTGCGCCACTCAGACTCACTCCATCATACTGAGGCTCACAAACACTCAGACTCACTCACACTCAGACTCACTCACACTCAGACTCACTCACACTCAGACTCACGCTCAGACTCACTCATACTCACACGCACCCCCTCATCATTCCTATTCCTCACCCAGGCCCACTCAGCACAGTCAGACTCACTCACCCTCAGACCAGGGTGCTCTCACGGGCCCGCTCGCGCTCAGATTGCGGGATATCTCGGGCGCGTCGCTTGCTTCTGGGTGCGCAACATCCTCTGCTATTCAAAACAGATTGTGAGGATGGATGCCTCGAGCGAGGCGCTGGTTGCAGCACTCCAAGGAGGAGCCGCCAGGGTGCTCTCACGGGCCCGTTAGGGCTCAGACTGCGGAGATGTCGCGAGCGGTCTGCCTGCCTGTGTGCACAGCACCTTCTGCTTTCAGAGCAGATTGTGAGGATGTCTCGAGCGAGGCGCTGGTTTCAGCCACCCATACGAAACCGCCAGGGGATTGTGGA
Organism: Prorocentrum cordatum; assembly: GCA_963575745.1. NCBI lineage: Eukaryota > Dinophyceae > Prorocentrales > Prorocentraceae > Prorocentrum > Prorocentrum cordatum. The sequence goes on from CAUYUJ010001342.1 coordinate 63,195, forward strand.
GGAGTGGGTGAATGACCCCAGTCGCGAAGCAAGTTGAGGATTGCGGAGGAAAAGGAGGAGGAGAACGGAAATCGGAGGAGGACAAGGGAGGAAGAGGAGGAGGAAGAGCGAGGAAATCGGAGGAGGATAAAGGAAGAGCAGGAAGGAAGGACGAGGGACGGGGAGAAGGGAGAAGGAGGAGGCCTGGCAAGGAGTGCAAGGAGGGCGCGTCCACGACGTCAGGCCTCGGAGCTGGCACCGCGGGGACTGGTGCAGGCGGATACGGCCAGGCAGAACCTCGCAGCCAGACACTCATGGCGAGACGTGCCAGGAAAACGAGATGCACGTATGACTAGAGTCCGGATGCCCGGAACCCGAAGACGTTCCCATCTCTTGGGGCCCCCAAGAGATGCGCCCCCCCAAGTGGGGGGGGGGGGGGCGCATCTTTTGCTTCTGCCGCCTTCCGCCAGCCTTCCGCCAGCCCTTCGCCGGCGGAGCCGCCCTCGGCTCAGTTCCGCCGCCCTGCGCCGACACTCCGCCGCCTCCCGCCCAGGACGAAAGGGCCACTCCTTCGACCCTCGAAGGCAGAGATAGTTCTGGAAGGCCTCCTATGGGGATCTCCGCGTCGGGCCGGTCTTACATCATATGGTGGTGGTGGTGGTGGTGGTGGTGGTGGTGGTGGTGGTGGTGGTGGTGGTGGTGGTGGTGGGTGGTGGTGGTGGGGGTGGTTGGTGGGTGGTGGTGGTGGTGGTGTGGTGGTAAAACTGGCCCATCATCGTTGCCCCCGGGGGGAAGGGTCCGGGAAGGGTTGGGGCCCTGCGTAACGGCAACGCTTGGACGGGGTGCGGCACGGCGGGGCGGGGGCGCGCTGCGATCACCCTTGTACGCGCGAGCACCAGCATTTGGGGTCACGGAGAGGTTCCAGCCCCCCCCCCACGTACGATCGTTACCGTTACCGTTACGCGGGGGGGCGGGCCTGGGTAACGACGGCTGCGCGCCAGAGGATACACACTCATCCTCCGCCTCCTCCTCCTCCTCCTCCTCCTCCTCCTCCTCCTCGTTCCTCCGCCTCCTCCTCCTCCTCCTCGTACCTCCGCCCTCCTCCTCCTCCCCCTCCGCCTCCGCCTCCGCCTCCGCCTCCGCCTCCTCCTCCTCCGACTCCTCCCTCCTCCCCTCCTCCTCCTCCTCCTCCTCCTCCTCCTCCTCCTCCTCCTCCTCCTCCTCGTCCTCCTCCTCCTCCTCCTCCTCCTCCTCCTCCTCCCTCCTCCCTCCTCCCTCCTCCCTCCCCCTCCTCCCAGAGCACTGCACTGGCACGGCGAAGGGGCTTCGCCGCAGGCAGCCGGGCATATGTATACGTACTGTGCAGTGTGCCAGACGCCGAGGGCCCAAAGCGACGGCACGGGCGTGGGCGCGCCCTGGGGCCAACCAGCTCCGCGGAGTGCCGCACGCGCCCCCGCGAGAGCGCGGCGCGCGGGCCTCCTCCTCGCGCCCTCGCGAGGCCGCCCCGGGAGCAGGGCGCCTCCTGGCGGCCCACGCCGCGAGGCGCGCGGGGGGCGCGGCCCTCTCCGCGCCCCCTGCGGGGGAAGCTGGGCGTCCAGGGGTCCGAGCGGCGCTGGCCCGCCACCCTCCCCGGCGCGCTCCCCCCGCGCGGGGAGTCGGAGGAAGAGAAGGCACCGACACCGCTACCCTCGCCCCGTTTTCCCCTTTTCGGGCCTCCTGGGAGCCCCTCGTCCCCGCCGTTGGATTCGCCTTGCAATCCTGGTCAGAACGCGCCCGTGGAGAGGTCCCGGGAGTAGCGGTATTGGTACCTTTTGGTTTCCCTCGGCGGTGGACAAACCTCCATGTACGGCCTGGGGCCGATACCAAAGGACCTGGACCCGCAAAAATGGCGGCCGCGACGCACTCTCGCGAACCGAAAACGGCCAATTCGCTAGTCGACGTGTCAGGGTAGGAGGTCTGTCCGCCTCCGACTGTTGGTTTCCCCAGGGAGGGGGCGTTGGTTAACGGGCGAAGAACGGTATAACATGAATTGTTTCGCTGTCGGGGGCGCCTGTCCCTGGGCGGCTGGAAAGTCTATACCCCTACGGTGCCACCGCAAGGGTATAAACTTTCCAGCCGCCCAGGGACAGGCGCCCCCGACAGCGAAAAAGTTTCTGTTGTACCGCTCTTCGCTCGCTGAGTTGAGTGGAGGCGGCCACGGAGGAGGCCCTTTCAGGGACAGAAGCTCGAGGTGCTGGGGAGGCGCGCTGCTCGAGGCTGCCGGCGAGAGGGGCACCCCGCGGAAGCACGAGGGGGCCATGGACTCAACTGGGAGGGGGGCTTGGGGGGGGGGGGACGCCCAGCGGCCGACTCGGCGAGGTCCTGGAGCTGGCGCTCGTGCCGGCGTGTTGGTCCTCGGGGATCGGCGGCGAGCCAGAACGGGGGGGAAAAGTCGACCACACGCAAGTGTTCGGGCGTGTGCCCCTACAGGGGGATTTTCGACGAAACATAAAAGATACTAGAAAAATGCTCCGAACATATTTTTTTAATGCTCGCAAAATAGTCCCCAGACTATGTTTTACTATTTCTGAATATCCCCCCTGTAGAGGGACAGGCCCGACTTAACGCAAGTGGCCCTGGGTAAGAGGGACCTCTGGTGCGCTGGCTTTGGGGGGGACCGCGGGGGGGCCAAGCACAAGCGCACAAGAAGCTACTATCGCATCGCGTTCGACGATCGGGGGGCCTCATTGGGCCCGCACCCAGGTCACTCCGGCGAAAGGTCACTCTCACGTCAAGTCTTATGTAGTTCCCATCGTAATTGAGGACCACATCCCAAAAATAATTTCGATCACCCAGAAAAATACCAAAACAGTGTCCAACGAATATCGCTTCCCAGGGCCCGACACGTGAAAACCCCAAAATGTCGGTACTTCCCTGGTGCTCGGAAAGAAATTCTGGTGATCAATGCTGATGCAGGTTGAAGCATCACAAATCTTGTCGCGAAGTGAAAGAAGGGCCGAGCCTTCTCAGAGGGCTCGGATGTCCCCCGGCCTGCTGAGAAGACAACGAAAACCTCTCACAAGGCCAGAGGGCTTCTGCGAAGCCCCGCCGCCTTCTGAGAGGGCCCTCTCCTTCTCATTTCCCCCCCCCCTCGCTCGCCGCCGAAGGGAGGGCAGGAGGTGAGGGCCCTGGTGGCGGTGGCAGGCGGACTCGGGCCGAAACGGCGAGGGCGAGGGGAGGAGGGAGCAGAGGTTGCGGAGGAAGGCGTCCGAAGGGAGCGGCGAGGCAGCAGGAGGGGAAAGGGGGGAAAGGGGGGAGGAAATGGTGCAGGGAGCCGGGAGGGGAGAGGGCGGAGGCGGAGACAAGGGACAGCAGGAGAGAATGGAGGGGGAGAAAAAGAGAGACAGATAGAGAGAGAGAGAGAGAGCGGGTAGTAGAGAGAGAGAGAGAATGAGAAATAGGAAAAGGAGAGGAGAGAGAGCGCGGGCGATATACATATATGTGTGTACATATATATATATACACCTAGAATGTTAAGAGCAAGACAGAGACGAGAAAGAGAGAGAGAGAAGAGAGAGAGAAGAGAGAGAGAGAGGCAGAGAGAGAAAGTACTCATGCACATTGGAAACTTAGTGAAACAGAACCGCAAAAGAGAGAGAGAGAGAGAGAGAAAAAAAAAAAAATGTGTATACATATACATGTATACATATATATATATATATATATATACAGGCTGATAAATTATGCGATCGGGGGTCCCCACATAAATATGCCAAGGGGCGCGCGGGATCAATGGGGCACAACATGAGCGACAAAAATCATGACAAGTAGATCGACGGGAGATCGTCGTCTGGAAGGGCCGACGAAGGCAAGGAGAGGAATCAGCAGGGAGGAAGAGGACGGCTGTTCAGGACGCACTCTCCCCTCCTCGTCGAATCCCGCCCTCCACTGTTGGTGGATCGCTCTTCCGGAAATCTCCCCCCTCGGGGAAAGGTTTGTCCTCGTCTACTTCCTCCCCTCTTCCGGGTCTCGAGGGGGCCCCCCTCGCGAGCGGTCCAAAAAACTCAGTCTGCCCAAGATGGCTCCAAGAGGGCTCGAAGTAGCTCGAGGGGCACGCAACAGGACAAATAGTATGGTGTCTGAATATCCGGCCGCGGTCTGGCGAGACCTCCCTGGAGGGGTGGGAGGGGCACGAAACCTGGCGAATAGCATGGTATCCGAATATCCTGCCGCGGTTTGGCGGGGACTCCCTGAAACGGTGGGAGGGACCCGAAAACAGGGAAGTAGTATGGTGCTCGAATACCCTGCCGCAGCCTGGCGGAGCCTCCCTGGAGGGGTGGGAGGGGCACAACGTCTGGCACATGGTACGATACTCCAAGAACACATAGACAGAGAGAGAGAGACATACGAGCAGACAGATAGAAAGAGAGGGAACGAGGGAGAAAGAGAGAGAGAGGGAGAGGGAGGAAGAGAGAGAGGGAGAGAAAGAGAGGGAGAGGGAGGGAAAGAGAGAGAGAGGGGGGGAAAAAAAACAAAAATGTATATACATATGTCCCTATTCCTATATGTATAAAGAAACCGAGGGGAGGGAAACCCCACACACACACACACACACATACACACACACACGCATACACATACACAGACACAGACACAGACACAGACACAGACACAGACACAGACACAGACACAGACGCACACACACACACACACACACACACACACCAAAAAACGGGACCAACAGGCTGCGAGGTTTCGGCCCCCCCCGGGCACCCTTGCCAAAAGTCCCCCGGCTCGTCCCGGACGTCCCAGGGCGTTTGGCTGGGTCATGCCAACAGACCCCAGGCGATCAGAGCGGTGATCAGACAGGCCGACGAGAGACCCAAGATAGCACAAGAGCGGTCCAAGAAAGACCCAAATAGCCTCCATAGACCCCGAAGACGGCCCAGGAGGCCCTGAACACGACTCCCAGAACGCACAAATCGTTGCACTCCTTTGTAGGGAAATGTGCATGTTCAGCATATTCGCAGTTCGGGTGTTAACAGCATCCTAAACAACCAAAGACGTTTCCTGCATCGCCCCAAAACGGCCCAAGAGATCCCCAATAGAGCCTCTAGACGGCCTGGATGGCCCCAAGAGTGCCCAAGGAAACCCCACAGTCACATGGGCCAAGAAGAGGCCCAACAGGCCCTCACAAGGCCCCCGAGAGAAGCCCAAGAAGGTCATGGGAGGCCCCCTGAAAGGCCATGGGAGGCCACCACGAAAGCCCGCGCAGCCCCCACAAGGTCCCTAGAAGGCCGAAGCTCCCCAACACGGCCCAAGATGGCCCCAGGACGCCTCGAAAGGACTCCAAGCCAGCCCATCAGGGCCCCAACAAGGCCCACGCGGCGTTTTCCACCAAACTGACCCGAATCTCGGTACATTCCCCAAGAATTGTTTACTCTCGCTTGCCCCGTTGCGACCCGCTGCAACATGGCATCCTCGGCTTGGCAATGTTTTGTACTTTACGGCATTGCTTGACATTGCGTTGGTTTGCTTGGCATTCATCCGCGTGGCTTGCCTTTTTTTCAAATTGCGCACCGGGGCACCTGAGCCACGAGCGGGCCAATGTGCTGGCACACGAAAGCTTTTCGTCGCCATTCACTGCCTGACATGTGCAAGCGTGCACGTACACATGAAACCGTAACCGCTAGCTTCTGCAAAGCGTTCCTCGGTGCGGTGCCGCCGAAATGATTCGCCTTCCCTCGACGGCGCCATCTCTTTCCCTATTCCTGCTCCTCCTCTGGGTCCTCCTGGCTTCGACGACGACGACGACGACGGCGATGGTGACGACGACGGCGACGACGACCGCGAACGACGACGGCCACGACGACGAACGACGACGGAGGCGACGGGACGGACGGGTCGGCAAAACAAGACGAGCGAAACCAGCGGCTGGGTCGGCGAAACCAGTCGGGAGAAACCAGCCGTCGGCGAAACCAGCCGTCGGCAAAACCAGCCGTCGGCGAAACCAGCTGGGCGAAACTGACGGGCGGGTCGGCAAAACCAGCCAGGCGAAACCAACGTCGGAGAAACCAGCCGTCGGCGAAACCAACCGTCGGCGAAACCAGCCGTCGGCGAAACCAGCCGTTCCCTCCCAGAGGAGGGACCCAGGGGGGGGGCCAGGGGGCCGCCCAGGGGGATCCCGAGGGGGTCTCCGGGGGACGTGGGGGGCGGGTCCCGTGTTAGGGGGCGTGGGCTGGCGGGGCAAGTGGGGCTACGTGCGAGGGTCAGCGGGCTACGGGACCATTCGGGATCCAACACCTTGGAGGGCTCGGGGGTCCCAAGGGGGGGAGGCGCCTGTCCCTCCCCCGCCTTCCTTCCCCGGAACGGCTCGGGCGGCCTTGGAGTCGGCGATGCCATCGTTGGGCCACCTGGTCCCGTTGAAGCCCGCTCGTGGCCTCCCGGGCACTCGAACCTCGCGGGGCGCCTTG
>CAUYUJ010001342.1:69725-102385 GCA_963575745.1 Prorocentrum cordatum
CTGCTCCTCCTCCTCCTCCCTCCTCCTCCTCCTCCACCTCCTCCTCCTCCTCCTCCTCGCCATACGCCCCACACTCCAACAGGACACCCGAACAACACCCAGCAGTCGTCACTGACCGCGCACATTGCGCGGGGCTCGGCAGGCAAGGCGGACGCCTCTCAGGATAGTACAAAAACCTCGAGGCGGGCTCTGGGCTCACCATCTCCCAGGAATCGTGGCCGTTGACGGCCTCGGCGCGGCGAGCGTAGACGCCGTTGATCGAGGCGTTCTTCCGCTCCGGCGCCCGGCCCTCCACCAGCAGCGCGCCCTCCAGGCGGCCCTGCGCCTGGAGCTCCCGCCTGGCCGCCTCCACGGCGCCGCCGTCCAGCCGAGCCCGCTTCCTGGCCGCCTCCTGATCGGCCGCACGCACTAGTGACCCTGGGCAAGAGTGACCTCTGGAGCGCGGCTCTGTCTGGGGGGCCGCGGGGCAAGCTGAGCAAACGCGCCAGCCCTTGCTGGTGAGACCACGGTGGGCCCGCACTATTCCGAGGCAAGGAGGCAGGAGGAGGACTTCGCTATCCGTCAGAAGGGCGCTCCCGATTGCACGCAGTACGCACAAGCGCTCGTAAGAGAGAGAGAGAGAGAGAGACATCACAGCAAGCCAACTCAACAGGCCGTCCTGCGAGCGTGGCCGAAACAGGGGGTCCACCCCAAACCCTGAGATACGATGTTGCAAAAAAAAAAATGCAACATCGCCAAAAATCACGACCAGAGACCTGGGCCCCATCGTTCTACCTTATTTTTCGAGCTGGATCGATCTGCGAGGGTCCAAGAACTCGAAAGGGGGCGAGGACGCCCGATGCGAAAAAATTGCAACGCCCAGACCTGAGGGAAGGTCACTCTGCCGAAAGGTTACTCTTGCGTGCAGCCCTCTCTGCACGGTTTCCCCTGGGGCCGTAGGCGGGAGGAGGAGGAGGAAGAGGAGGAGGTGGAGGAGGGGAGGGGGGGAGGTGGAGGAGGTGGAGGAAGAAGGGGGAGGAGGAAGGAGGGAAGGAGGAGGAGGAGGAGAAGCACGAGGAGGAGGGGGAGGAGGAGGAGGGGAGAGGAGGAGGAGGAGGAGGAGGAGGAGGAGGAGGAGGAGGACGGGTCGCCTAAGCCCTTGGGGGAAACCCTCCAGCCCTCTCCTCCTGGGCCGCGCCGGCATCGGCCCGCGGCTCGGCAACAGCCTCGGGCCGGCGGGCCTCGCCAGGCGGCGAGCCGCCGGGCGGCGTGCTGCCCGAGGCGGCGCCGCGGGCGGCCACGCCCGCGCCGCCCGCGGCGCCCACCGCTGCGAGGCCCCCACTGGCGCCCCGCAGGAGGTCTCGGCGCTGGCGCGGGGAGACGTAGGGTTAGGTCGGGCATGTCCTCCTACAGGCGGATCTTGGACGACAGCCTGAGAAACTATTCAACAATTATTTAAAAAAATACGATGTTGTTTGACTGGTCTTGGTGATTCCTCCTGTAGAGGGACACGCCCGACTTGAACGCAGGGACCCAGAGCTCCGACGATATGGCTCTTCCATCTGGGCGGACTTCCTGGATTTTTCTGCCTCTGGGCCCCAAGGGAGGCTTCGCGGGACCAAATCAAAAACGGAGCCGGGGCGCAACACTAGCCTCTCGGGAGAAGGGATCGAGACCTCTGATGAGGCCGCGGATGGGAAAAATCTGATCGGATGGCGTCGTGGTGGGGACTCGGAGCCTTCGGTGGCAACTCATGGGAGCCTTCCATACCATCTTCTCGGCTCTTGCGAGTCGACGCAAATCGACGCTAGTCGACGCTAATCGACGCTAAATCGACGCTAAATCGACGATAATAAATCGGCGCTATATCATCGACTCTCAGACATTAATCGACGCTAGAGACGGGATTAAGAGGGTATGCCAGGCTCCCATGATTTGCTACCGAAGGAGCCATCAGGGGGGGGGCCGTCGGAAAAGCCAAAAGTCCACGCTGGGGGCCCGCAGAAGCTCGAGCTCTACGCCTCCCCGACTGGTGCTCGAGCGCCCACCCGAGAGCCCCGCTGGAGCTGACGCCAGGGGGCCCCAAAAAACGGCACGGGCGTAGCCGTTCGAAGTCCACCTCCTCCTCCTCCTCCTCCTCCTCCTCCGCCTCCTCCTCCTCCTGCTCTCCTCCTCCTCTGCTCCTCCTCCTCTCTCCTCCTCCTCCCTCCTCCTCCTCCTCCTCCACCTCCTCCTCTCCTCCTCCTCCTCCTCTGCTCCTCTCCTCTCTCCTCCTCCTCCTCCTCCTCCTCCTCCTCCTCCTCCTCCTCCCCCTCCTCCCAACCGGAATGGCGCCCCTCCGGCAGCGCAGGCCCTGTGCGCTCCACGCGCGCGGGCCGGGGAGGGGGTGCGGGGAGGGGGGCACGGTCCCGAGGAGGAGGAGGAGGCGGAGGAGGAGGCGCAGGAAGGAGGAGGAGGGAGGAGGGAGGAGGGAGGAGGGAGGAGGAGGGAGGAGGGAGGAGGGAGGAGGGAGGAGGGAGGAGGGAGGAGGGAGGAGGAGGAGGAGGAGGAGGAGGAGGAGGAGGAGGAGGAGAAGGAGGAGGGAGGAGGGGCCATGACGAAGTTGCAGGTTGAGAATGTAATCTGTGGAGGCCTCCTGGATGGGGTCCGAGCGGATGGGGTCGGAGGATCGCGCCGAATCGCCGACGTCGGAGAAGCCTCGGCGCCATCGGCGTGGAGAGAGTCGGGCTCCACATCTAGCCGCATCGCCGACGCATCGGCGATTCGGCGCGATCCTCCGACCCCATCTGGGAGGCCTAGCGTCCCAGGGAAATCCGCGCGGACATTCGAAAGACTATGTTAATGTCGTTCTGGGGGGGCCTCTGTGATGCCCATGATCCCCTTGATGCTGGCGTAGATCTCGTCCCTGAACTTGATCACCTGCTCCTTGGACTCCCCGGCCGAGAGCTTCACGTAGCACGCCCTGGCAACACGCAGCGTGGCCTCCTCGGTGAGGCAAGCCGCGAGGGTGGTCTGGCATTGAACACCGCGCAACTTGATCGCGCACCTGGCAGGGTGCTTGCTGCTGAACGTCACCTTCCGGGTGCGCCGAAGAGGGGAGGCCTGGAGAAGGGGGGCTGGCGCATCACGGCCCGAGGCATGCGTGCAAGAAAGGAGATGCCAGGGAACGTTTGAAATAAGGAGAACAGGAGTAAGGAAGAGGGGGAAGAGGAAGAAGAGGAAGAGGAGGAGGAAGGTGAGGAAGAAGAGGAAGAAGAGGAAGAGGAGGAAGAGGAGGAAGAGGAGGAGGAAGAAGAAGAGGAAGAAGAAGAAGAAAAGAGGAAAAGGAATAGGAAGAAGGGGAAGAGGAAGAAGACGAATAAGAAGAAGAATAACAATAAGAAACATAAGAAGAAGAAGAAGAAGAAGAAGACAAGCAAGAAAAACATAAAGAAACACATAAGAAGAAAAAGAAGAAGAAGAAGAAGAAGAAGAAGAAGGAGGGGCAATTGACTCTGGGAGGTTTCTTCATGGCCCTGGCCATGCTGTCCACAACTCCCCTGCCCCTGAACCCCCTTTGGCGCCCCCGAGCCTTGTGCCACGCGTCATGCTCAGCCGGCGCGTCCTCGGGCAAGACAGCCCCCAGCGCCTCGAGGATCTGCGGCGTGACGGCCGCCTCCATGCCCGAGCGCCCGGCCGAAGCAGCAGCAGGGGGCCCAGGACCGCAGGGGCCTCGCACAGCATAGCGGCGGGCACCGCGCACCCGCACTGGCAGCCCCTCGAGCCGAGGTGGGCACGGCAGCGCTGCAGTTGTGGAGCCTGGCTGTGCACGGCACACTTAGTCTCCCGTCCCCGCCTCCCGCCCCATTTCCTCCCCCCCGCCTCGCTGTTCTGGCCTCCGTCCTTCCCTCTCTCTTCACTGCCTCCATCAAACCCACGATTCGCCCTCGCCTTCCTCCCAGAGGAAGAGGAAGCGGAGGAAAAGGAGGAGGGAACAACGAGGGAGGAGGGAGAAGGAAGGACGGGGGAGGGAGGAGGGAGGGAAGGGGTAGGAGGGAGGAGGGACGGGGGACGCAGAAAGACGGAGGAGGGAGGGGGGGAGGGAAGAGGGAGGAGTAAGAAAGGAAAAGGAAGGAGGGAGAAGAGAGGAGGGAGAAGAGAGGAGGGAGGAGAGGGGAGGGATGAAGGAAGAGGCGGAGGACAAATGGGAGGATGATGATGAGGAGGAGGAGGAGGAGAAGGAGGAAGAGAAGGAGGAGGGGAAGAAGGAGGAGGGGGAGGAGGAGGAGGAGGAGGAGGAGAAGGAGGAGGAGGAGGAGGAGGAGGAGGAGGAGGAGGGGAAGGAGGAGGAGGAGGAACGGTTAACGCCAACCAGCGTTTGTCCATCGCAAAAAGAGGGGAGGAGAAAAACAAGGCGGAGGAGAAGGAGGAGGAGGAGGAGAAAGAACTCAAGGGTGAGAGATGAAAGCGCACTGGTTTGCAGCAAGCGATGTTTAGCACTGTGTGTACTGGGCGAGAATAACACGGGCACGGCAGGTTAGCCTGGTGCTTGAGGGTATGGTAATGCCTCCCGGGCTCGGATGTGCAAGCCACACCCAAGCCAGCAAAGCAAAGTCAAGCTAAGCTGAAACGACCCTCAAATGGCCAAATCTCACTCAAAAAACATGCGCACATATAATGAATGATGACAATGCACGGGGTTCTGCTGACCACCCCGCTCATATGAACTGAATGGGCGAACCCTCTACTAACCGGGCCCCTCATCAAAACTTGCGGGGCGGCAGACTATCTGCGGGAGCAGGCACCGACCGACTTGCATGCTCAGCTGCCAGAACATTGCCGCCACATCATCAAAGTTGACGGCGACAGCCCTCATACTGACATGATTCGTTTTTCATCTCGCTCTCGCCAGCCGCGTCGCATTCGCGAGTACAGTCCACGAGATGCAAGCCCCTGCCTGCCTCCTTCCTGACGGACCGCGTTGCATTTGCGAACAAGGCTCGCGATATGCCTGTCGGCCGTTGCATTCGCGAACATAATCCGGACATGAGACGCCGACTGGGTTACACGGTGGCGTCGTTTATGCCCTTGTCGAGGTTGCTTGGGCGGGAGCTCGGCACCGTCTTCTCGCGCCGCTCCTTGCTCAACCTCGCTGCGGGGTGTTCGTAGGCGAGCTCCCCCTCCGCGGTGTCGATGGTGAGCTCCAGGTCGGTACTTCCGTTTGTCATGGGGTCGGCCCTCATGCCGCGAGTATCGTACCTCGGTATGTCGGAGATCTGCTGGTCGCGAAGCTGGTCCGCTAGCCGCCACAGGTGGCCTGCCATACTTTTCTCCGATAGAGGCCGCACGCGGCCCATGGCCAAGCGGCAAAAAACGGACATGCTGTCCACGACCAGCTCTTCAGGCACAGCGCACCCCCCCTCCCCCCTCATACTCGCGATCCCATCTGCTGAGGCGGGTCCGCGCACCATTTCGCGGAGCGTCAGAAGGTACGACTGCGGGCCGTCTGCTGCTCCACATGACGCGAGCAGCTCAGAGCCGAATGAGGATCGACACGCATGCTTGCGCGATCGGCTCACAGCGTCGAGCAAATGGCAGATCCGTTCATCTGTACTGCGACACTTCCCCAGAGGCATGCATACGGCGCCACGCGCGCCACACCCTGTCTCCTCCTCATGCTCGAACGAGCTGTCGATGCGCACGCAGATCTGGCCCGCGCACTCTATAGCCGGGAAGGCAACGCAGGCCTTGATCTTCTGCATGGTCACAACGACGGAGTTAAGCTGCATCACGCGTCTGATCAGCGGCTTTTGGCTGTCCCCTTGCAGCGCGACGACGTAGACGGCAACGCGGCGCTGCGAACGGCGCGCAGGCAGCTGCTCCTGAGAGGGAGACAAACAGGTCTCGGAGTCGGCATCCGGCCAGCTCGTCGGCCTTCAATTTGACCAGGTCGACGTGCCTGATGGAGATCAACGCGTCGATGTACTCGTCCTGGTCGAACGTCACTGCTCAACCAGCACGAAGGTGCTGGTGGACTCCGCAGTTGGCGAAGTCGTCGCATCTAGCCCCCCTTCGTCTTGCCGAAAACGCCCCCGACGAGGCCGATGAGTCGATCGACGTTCTCCTCGCGCCCTGCGGATCTTTAGAGCGTCAACGCGCCAGGACAACATCAGCACCAACCCTGAGCTGCCGGCACCACAAGCGCCCGACGACTCGTGTTTGACCTCAAGATATGGGCCCCACCGTGTCGGCTCAGTGGTGCACTCGGGCGAGCGCGTGACCCTGGCGAGCTCCACGGAGAAAGCTCCGGTCGCGCCTTTGCTGCCCGCGCCCCGCTCGACGCAGCGCAGGCACTCGGTCCGCGCGTCGAAGAACTCGAAGCCTGGAGCCTGCCGGAGGATGGCAACACTGCCGGGCGGCAGGGTGAGGTTCACCTCTCGCGGCGCTTCGCCCTGCTCTTTCATCTCGGCATAAGTCACGCCCGGCAGGCAGCCCTCTCGGCGCCCACGGCGACGCACACCCAGTCTGGGCGACAAGCCGCCTCTGAGGACAGAACGCCCTGGAACGCCCGTTTCGCCGCACTGGCGAACGTCTCCAGGGCTCCGGCGCCCATGTCGCAGAAGCCCCCCAGCGCCGCGCGGCGAGGGATGACCCTGGCCGGTTTACCGTCAGTGACCGTTTTGCTGTCAGGTCCCTTGCGGCGTTTCCACTTCAACACACGTCTGGAGCCCACGACGTTCCAAGCGCCCTTGAAAGGTCGTCGCTCCGAACAGTTGCATTCGACCCAGATCGTGAGCCCCTCGAGGATGGCCACGGCCACCTCCCGGGACTGCCTCGACACCTCCTCCTAGGATATGAGATCGGCGTCGCGCTTGATTACGCGGGCCTAGACGGCGGCATATACTTCAAGCACGGCTGCGGCGGACGCGCAGGCAACATGACTGCTCTCGTGGTCGCCCCAAAAGGCCTCTCGCACTCCAGGGTCCAAGTACAGATCCAAGTGTCATCCCCCTTCACCCCCCTCCTCTAGCTTTGCGTAGTCGCCCAGAGAGGCGCCGCGCAAATAGTCGTGACGCTGCGCGTGGACGCCCTGCCGCTGGCGCTGCGCCGCCGGGCGCCGGGGCCGCGCGCGCGGCGGGCGGCCTATGCTGGAGGGGCCGCGTGCTCGACAGCAGCGTAGACCATCTGCTGGCTGTCGATGTTCTCCAGCCCCTGCAGCTCCTGGGTCGGACCCCTCGCCCTCGACCCACTGCAAAGCTGCCAACATCGCCTTTTGGACGTGGCCAGAAGTCGCTGTCGCCCTCCTCGGGCATGATCGACAGGGCTCGTGGTGACACACTTCGGCGACGCTGGCGGCGTCCTCGGGGGCGTCGCTAATGGAGTCATCGACCGCCCCGCCCTGGCCCTGCCCGGCGTCGGCTGTCAGCAGCTGTTCGTCACCCAGGACAGACTGGATGATGCGAGCATCCTTCCACTGCTCGCCACTGAGGCTGCGGGCGTCGAACACGGCGCCCTCCATGTGCGATTGGCGGACGTCGCTAGGGTTCCGAAGGAACCTCCACATGACCAGACTGCGGGCGCATCCCGGCCAGTCGCCCACTGATTTCTGGCCACGCACGAGACGCACTGCACGGACGCCAGGTAGCTGAAATATCCGCGGGTCAAATGGCGCAAAGCATCGTAGACATCAGGGCGTTGCCCAACCGCTCGGTCAGCTGCTCGCCGCGCCCCCTCTCCCGATGGCCGAAGGTCCTGGCTCGTGAGCCTGGCGCGATGTGTTCTATGAAGTCCTTCACGCGATCCAAGACCTGGCCTGCTCGCGCCATGGTGGTGCCCATATCGTCGAAGACGCCGCCGATGAAGTCACGTAAGTCATGCAGTCTGCAAACCATCTCAGACCGCAACCTTGCCTCCGGCCGGGTCCACAAAGAGGGCGGCGCAGGGCCTGACACGTCCTCGGCGCTGGGAGGCCGGGGAACCTCCACGCGATCACCCACGTTGAAGCGCCCCTCTCTAGTCTCTGCGGCGCGTATCCGAAGGGCGCGGCAGACGAGGGCAACCGAGGTAGCCGCGATCATGCGCTGCAGGGCGATATCACAGACACGCCACTGCAACTGGCTGGGTTGCACCTCAACGCCAGCACTGGGGCGGTCTCCAATGACAGAACCGCTCTCACCCTCCTCGTCTGCCTCGAGCAGCGGCAGCATTGAGGGCTGGCTGCCGAAGACGACGCTGCACAGCGCAAGGCCCCCCACGCGGGCGAGGCTGTTGCCTGCGAAAACGGCATGGGTCAGCATGAAGTCGAAGCTGGCGGCAAAACTTTCGCGCTCCAGCTGCTCTTGGGCGGCGCGCAGCGCATGTCGTAGCACTGCACCACGTCGCTCTATGAAACGAGCGTGCTGACGCGGAGCATGGATGTCCACCTAAGCACCGCTCCTCCACATCTCCTCCACGGGGTGCTTGGAGGTCACCCCGCCTTCGCCGTCCACGATGAAGGTCTCCATTGGTCCAAACAGCTGGACCAGCACCTGTCAACTGCTGACATCATCGTTTAATCGCTTATGTCCGCGATCTCCTGGCCGCTATGCCACCGCGAAGTGCTGCAGATCAAGAGCAGAATCATGCGATCCTTCGAATGAATGATGTCGCACGCAACGTGCCAGTGAAATCGCGCCGAAGGGCTTTGCGTGAGGATTGTCTCGCGCGCTGGCAGAAGCCCCTTACGACAGTCCCGACACTTGTCGGCTACTGTGGGGATGAAGTCAAGGATGGATTGTGGCATCATGTAGGCTGCATGCAGTGCTCGAACCATCTCCTCGCCCCACCACCGGAGATGTAGCTCGCGTAGGTTCGCATGCCTGTCTCGCGCGAGTCGCCACGTACTGCTTGTAGCTACGTGGCGAGGTCAAAACAAGTCCAGTCTGCTGGGCTCGGGTTGCCTCCAGCAGCGTCGGCAGCGCGCGGCGCTGCCCGCCTCGGTGCCACATCAGCTGCTGGACTGGCTTGGAGTCGCGGGCCAACAGCAATTGCCGGATCCGCTACCCTGAACCCCCGCTCTGGAGGATAAACGGGCTCCTGGCGCACTGGACGGCGCCGGCGGCAGTGCCGCCTCGTCTGCCGCTCCGAGGTCGGCCCCTCCAGGAAGTCAGTTGAGCCAGTTAGTCGCTCGTTTGGCGCGGTCCTCCAAGTCGGGCACGCGCTCGCGGAGGTTGGCGGGCACGCGGGCGCGGCCGCACATGAGGATCCACGAACCTGCACTTGCTGAACTCGCGGGCATACGCTGGATAATCGCTCTCCTTATCCTCGCAGCAGCCAGGGCATTCCCAGCGCACGGGGACACTGCGAGGGCACCAGGAAGTGGCCAGGAGCTCGGGGATGCATCCGCGAGCCAGATCGCACGTTGCGTTTCGTGCGCGCTCAGCGGCCGCGGCACTCCTGATCTCTCCCTCCGCGGCCCCTAACGCCACTGCTGGATAGGCCGATCGACATCGCATTCGCGAACATAGTTCGCCTTATACGGGCGTCTCAGACGTCGGCGTAGGTCCACGATGCCCTGGACAAGGCGTTCGGCCATCTTGTATACCCAGGTGTGGGCGTCGGAGATGTCGCGGCCCTCGACGCGCGCGCGAGCGCTTTGGTCAGTGCACTTGAGGTTCACGAACAGATCGAGGATCTCCGTCACAGCCCGCGGTCTTGCGTAGGATGCACCCGCGACGATCAAGCAGACCAAGTTGGCACTGGTCGAAGATGATCATGCGCACGCCCAGCGACGCCAGCACACCTGGCCACGGCAACTCGCCACACAGCCCCGATGGGTCGGGCTGCCCGTCGACGGAGTAGCCGTCGAGCTCGTGAGCGGCAGCAGAGCTACGCGGCCGCAGAATCGGCCACGCGGGGCCGCGCCCTCAAAGGAGCGCAGCCAGGTGCCCGAATTAGGCATGTAGTTGAGCGTAGCCCACCGATGGAAGGACCAGCAGGCAGGAGCCACGATGGCCACTTGGCGGCGATTTTGTCGGATGTATCGCTCTACTGCTCTCTGATGGCTCTCGTCGTTGAGGTCGCAGCCTATTACCAAGTCGAAGTTGGCGCCCACCTTGCGGCGGCGGCGGACGGCAAGTTGGCTGGCCCGAGACCCCCCACCGCAGATCTCCACGATGTCGGCGCCATGGTCCGCGGAGGTGCGGTGGGCGAGGTAGTAGTGGATGTCGTCGAAATTGGCAGGCTGGGTCGTTCAAGCAGTCGCCGGACGGCGATCCGTCGCCGGAGCCGAAGAGCCGTGGAGCCAACACACGTCGGCAAACATAAGGTGAGGCGGCCCTCGGGGTCGTCGTCGTCGCACTCGGCGGCGCGACCCCGCTCGCCAGTGGCTGGGAAGCCCAAAGAATTTTGGGTCAGACCTGTGAGGTCGGTGCTGCAGTGGTCGCAGTGGTCCTCTACGACCCCCTTACGTGCCTCGGGCACGTGGCCCTCATATATGTTCGCTTTCTGGCGAAGGCGCTCTACTGCAGGGTAGGCACCGACAGCATAGTTGTCGGAGCCCTGTCGCGGCTGCCCGGAAATTTCGCGACGAGTGCGCCTGCGACCTCCAGGGCAAGAATACAGCGCGTCTCAGCCCTGCGTCTCCTTTTTTTCCCGCCGCGTCGAGCTCTGGGACCCGACTCCCAGCACAGAACAAAATCGCCCGCCCCTCTACAGGGGGAATATTCAAAAATACCTGGCTGGAGCGTTGCTGCGCAGATTCCCCGAGCGCGGTGGCGGACATGCACGGCGGCGCAACTGCCCCTACTCGCCGCGGGCCATCGTGGTCCGACCGCCAATCTGGAAGCGTCTTCCCCCTCCAGGGGCCCCCAACTCCAATCGGGGAGGCCACAACACGCCAAATGCGCAAACAGCTGTCAGAAGCTGACCGGAAAGCGCAGCCGAAACTCCCGCCACCGATTGGGGCCAGGAGGAGAAGGAGGAGGAGGATGGGGGGGGGAACAGGAGAGGCAGCAGCAAGCAAACGCACGCGCGGGGGCGGGCGGGGGGCGGGGGGGGGCGAGAAGCGCCGGCGACGCTCGGGGGAACGCCGTGGGTCGTCGCGGGTCGGGGGGCGTCGGGGGGGGCGTGGGTCCGCGGGTCTGGGTCAGGGGCCAAGGGGGCGTGGGCCTGGGGATCGTGGGTCGGCGGGTCGGGGGTCATCGGGGTCGTCGTGGTCAGAGGGTCCGGGGGTCCGTAGGCAGCTCACACGGCATCCGCCGCGGCGGCTGCCGTGGCCGCGGCCAGGCGCGCGGCCGTCGCGCCCGCTCGCGGCTGGAGGCGTCGCAGCACTGCCCGCGCATTTTCCCTGTGCAAGGAAATAGAAAGTCGCTGGGCAAGCTGGTCGGCCGCGAGCGCGGCGTCGTCTCCAGTAGCGTTGGCCGCGTGCTTGGCGAGCGCCGCGAAGGCGCGTCGCGCCTCGCGGCCCCAGCCGCCGCCGTGGGCCTCGCATACCATCGGTATGAACGTCAGGCCGGCCTCAGAGCATCTGCGCGCCGTGTCCAGGTGCAGGCGCTTCTGCTCCTCGTCGCGGGTCGCTGCCGCGTCGCCGCCGCCCTCCGCGGCCGAAAGTGCGAGCAGGTCCGCGCGGAGGCCCGAGGTCACGGCGAAGTCCCACGCCGCCGGCGCGCCGCCTCGCCAGCGCGGGACGAAGCCGTCTGCGAGGCGCCTCCCGTCGCCTCCCGTCGCCCTCCAGGTCGTCGCCGCCGGCCTCCCCGGCCTGGGGGCCCTCGCCGGGCGCGCGCGGCGGCAGCAGGCCCGGGCGCTCGAGTTCCGCCCCGGCTTAGCCCGCGGCCAACGCCTCGTGCCAGGCCTGGTTCCGGAGGCAGTTGCGGCGCTTCGTGCGGTCGCCGTGGCAGCTGCAGGTGAGCGCGTGATCTGCGAACACGCCCATCACCTCTCCGCACGCCGGGCAGAAGGCCTCCTCGTCGAGCAGCTGGTGTCGAAGGCGGCGTTGCAGCGCTACCTGCATCAAACTGCGCGGGAAGTCGGTGCCAAGAGCCGGGCCCGGGGGGGCCTGCAGGAAGGCGCCGGCGCCTGGGGCCGCCACCAAGTTGAGGTGGGCTCTCGTGGCTGGCGAGGCGCGCTGCCAGAGCTCGTCGCGGACGGCGTCGTCCACCTTCTCGGAGAGGAGCCGCTGGTCCCAATGCTGGGAAGGGTCGAACTCGATCCGGTCCGCTGGCAGGACTGCGTCGTTGAATGCCTGCGTCGCCGCCGCCAGGCTGCCCCCGTCCCCGCCGTCGGCGTCGTCGTAGGCTGCGTAGAGCTGTCGGCAGAATTCGGCGCCGCGGGCGCGCGAGGCCAAGTAGGCGGCCGCGGCGTGCCTCTCGGAGGAGCGGAGCCCGGGCCCACCTCGGTTGAGTTTGAGCTGCGCTTGCTTCCAAGAGTCCCCAGAGGGGGAGGACCCGCTGAGCTGCTCCAGGCAGGCGCGGACGGCAGAAACCATGGCCTGCAAAGCGCCGGTGCGCGCCGTCGGCGGGATCACGCGCACGCAGGAGCCTAGCTTGCAGAAGGAGGCACACTGGCGGAGCAACTGCATGGCCACTTGAGCGTTCTCCAGTGCCCCGAGAGCTTCCAGCAAGCTAGCAGCCTTGCCCACCCTGTCCTGGGTGTTTCTCGGAGAAACGGTCGTCTCCCACAGGGGCGCCCAAGAGTTCGAAGCTGTTGTCTTCCCGGAGGCGGAAGCCCCGCGGAAACGCGGCCAAATCCACGTTGCTGTCGGCACCGCTGGCGGGCACCACCTCGCACTTGCCGGGGCCGGTGCTGAGGTCCAGGCCCACCGCGGCCAAGCGCCCAACCAGGCGGCGTAAGAGGCGGGCGACTGCGGGCGCGTCCCCTGCCAGGCAGCCGTCGCCCAGGTAGAAGAAAGCCAGGCCCAGGGAGCCGTCGGCTGGGTCGGCTGGTTCGGCGCGCGCCTGTTCTGCGCAGCGCTGCAGGGCGAGCGCAAAAAGCAGCGGGCCGAGCGGGCCCCCTTGTTGGACACCGCGTTCGGAGCGCAAGTCTTTCTTTCCCCAGAGGAGCAGCGGCGGGGCGCTGTAACACCAGTCCACGAAAGGAGCCAGAACAGGGAAATCCTCGTGAACGGCTCGCAGGACCGCCTGCCTGTCCAGTGTGTTGAAGGCGTTCGAAAGGTCTAGCTTCACGAAGACCTTCTGGCGGTCGCCCTGGTTTCGGCTCCACCACTGCCGCGCGACGTGGACTGCTACCTCCGCGCCCCCGGGCACCGCCACCCCGAGCTGCAGCGGCGCTAGCCGCGCGCGCGCTGCGCCCGAGACCTCACTGCAGAGGCATTTGCCCACCAAGCGGCGCAGCGTCTCCGCGACGGCGACTGGCCGCAGACCGCCGTCTTTCTTCGGGAGGGCCGCCAGCGAAGCGCCCGCGAAGAACTTCGCTGCGGCGGGGGGGGCCTGACCCCTGGCGAGCAAGTTGGTTAGGCTGTGGAGCTGCTCCAAGACTTCGTCCCTGTGGGCCGTCGTCTGCAGGGCGCCCTTGAGGTGTCGGGGTCGCAGACCAGTCGGCCCCGCCGCAGACCCGCGGGGGAAGGCGCGCACCTCCCGTTCCACAGACGCCGCGTCCACTTGCAGGGCCGCCGCGGCGTGCGCCGGGGAAAGGCTGGAGAGGTCCACCGCCTGGCGGCTGCGAGGATGCTTGCGGCGCATCTGCTCGACGACCTCTGGGGTCACGTCGACGGGCGGCTCGCTCACGAGAGCTGCGCAGCTCTTCGAGTACTGCGCGTCGGCCGCAAGCTCTAAGCACTTCTGGGCGCGCTGTTCTGCCTCGGAGTCCTGGGAACGCCGCCGCTTCGTCTCGCGGCGCTCTGTTGTCTCGGCTCAAAGCGTTGCGCGCTCGCCCTCCAGCCACCGTGTGCAAAGCTCCTTCGTCTCCGCCTCAGCGGCGTTCCTGTTGCCGCGGCCGCCGCGGGCGTGTGGTCGGAACACGCACTTGGGCAGAATGGCAAGCTGGACCCAGGCGGCCTCGTTGTTGGCGCGCGTGGCCAGCGCCGTCGCTTGGGCCAGGCACCGCGCCCACAACGACCGGGCGCCTCTAGGCACGCACCGCTTGGTGCCCGCGCGGCTGGCGAACACATCCTGCAGCGAGGGTAGCTCTGGCGGTCGCGGCGCGGCGTCGTCGGCGGCCGGGGCGGCTCCAGCGGCGGCCGCCCGGGCGGCGGGGCGGCAGCGGGGGCAGATGCAATTGAAGCGCGTGGCCAGGAAGCGCTGGCACACCGAGCACTGGCCCAGACGGTGCTCGTCCAAGTACTCCTGGGGGACTGGGGGGAGACTGGGGAAACGCCCGGCAGCGTGTTCATTCAGATGTTGCGGCATGCTCTGGTGGTCGGCCCATCCTGCAGTCGTCGCCGGGTCTGCGCGGAGGCACCCAGGAACAGGGCAGAAGACCCGCGTACGCGGGCGCACGCGCCGGACGAACTCGGGGCCGTCGGGTGCCGCAGGCGGTCGCGGCGCTGCTGCGGCGGCTGCTGGGCGTTGGTGCGGCGGCGGGCTTTCGGCTGCTGGCGGAGCGGCCTGGGGCGGCGCTGCGTCTCCCCGAGCATCTGTTCGCTCCAGGCGGCGCTGCTGCTCGTCCAGCGGGATACCTGCATCGACGTTCATATCCCATTCCTCTGCGTCGGTATGCAGCCCTTCCATCTGGAGTGCGAACTGTCGCCCTCAGTACGGTTGCGTCGCACTTAGCGCCCTGGGGAACCCTGGCCCAGGCCAGTCTCCAAGAAAGCATTGCGCATTGCAACGTCTTGCCGCGGGAGCGCAGCTCCACGGCGGCGTGCGCACCGCTGCCGCTCGAAGAGGCACGCGCTGCAGACGACCGCGTCGTTGGAGCCTCCTGCCAGGAAGGCGGGGGTCGCGATGGCTCTGGCGTTCAGCACTGGGTGAGCTCCCATCCTCCAAGAAGGGCACGATTCGGAATATGTAATGGGGCCCAGGGCGAGGGCGGAGGCCAACGTTACCGCGATGCACACTGGCCGGGCAAAGTGGATCTCCGAGATGAGCGCCGAGGCGCACGCGCCAGCCAGCGTTCGCTGGGAAGGCGAACCGCGCACCGCCGCCCCCAGGGCCACGAACTCCATCAGCGAGGCCGCCGGGCACGCGGCCAGGAGGATCATCTGCGGCGGCGCGGTGCCTGTGAGGAGCGGCGCCAGCAACGCGTGCAAGACGTAGGAGCCCGCGGCGCTCGTTAGCCATAAGAAGCCCTGGCATGGGAAAGACACGATCACCGGAGGTAGGAGCACGAGGAAGTCGCACAGGAAGTCGAGCGCCCGATCCATTCCAGCTGTGGCGCGAGGCCACGGCGCACACATTGGAGACCCACTCGACGGACTCGAAGAAGTCGAGCGGGCCCCCGAATCCGAGGAGGCGCAACTGAGCAGATGTCCAAGGAAATACAATTCGGCTGCGCATGTGCGCTGCCCTGGCGGGCCGCCGTCGCAGGTGCGGGCCCCCAGCTGTAGCCCCGGCGGGAGGTCGAACAGCTCCGGGACGCACCCCGTCGCGATCTGAAGGTCGAAAGGGGAGCCGAGGACCCACGCCATCCAGATGACGTCGATCCACCTCGGCAGCGAGGCGGCGCGGTCCTGCAGGGAACCTTCGAAGGGATCAAAACCTAGCAGGGGACAAATGGACCGTCCCGGAAAGGGGAAGGTGCTGGAAAGGTTCAGGTTAAGATGCACCCGTCGCGCTCATCTCTGGGAAATGCTGAAAACATTACTTATGCTCCAAAAATGCTCCTTTTGATGCTCCGGAAAATGCTCGCGCGGGTTCGGCGCGATTTGACGATGCTCCGAAAAATGCTCGCGCGGGTTCGGCGCAATTTGACGATGCTCCCAAAAATGCTCGCGCGGTTTTCGCGTTCGTTCGGTTTCGGGCGCGTTTTGAAGCTCCCCCCATCGCCGACGCCGACGCCGACGCCGCCGCGGCCGCCGTCGCCGCCGCCGCCGCCGACGCCGACGCAGCCGCGGCCGCCGTCGCCGCCGCCGACGCCGACGCCGACGCCGACGCCGACGCCGCCGCGGCCGCCGTCGCCGCCGCCGCCGCCGCCGACGCCGACGCCGCCGCGGCCGCCGTCGCCGCCGCCGCCGCCGACGCCGACGCCGACGCCGCCGCCGCCAACGACGGCGACGACGCCGACGCCGACGCGGGGTTTCGGGTTTGGGATTTCGGCGCCGACGGCGCCGCCGCCGCAGACGACGCCGACGCCGACTTCGACGCCGACGCCCGACGCCGCCATCGACGACGACGGCCCATGGACCTATGGGCTAGGCACTAGGTAGGCACTAGGCCCCTAGGCCCTAAGCCCTAGGGGCCCAGTCTTAACACTTAACATTTAAAACTTAACACCTTAATGCGATTCCTATAGCCCATATCCTATAACCTATAGCCTGTAGTATTGTGACGATAAGCTATAAAACTATAAACTCATTCATATTATCATATTATGGAGTAAGGAGTCTATGGTCTATGGCCAATCTACAGGATTTGTATTGAACCTATAACCTAGATCTCCAATCCTGTAGTCTCTAAACGCTAAGCTATGATTCTAGATAGCTCGATAGCTACATGAGGTTATTGGTGATTCACTACTCGGTTTTAGGTTATAGGTTATAGGATGTAAGATGCCCAAAGCTATAGAGTATAGAGTAGAGAGTAGAGCTGGCAGCTGGAAGCTGGAGAGCTGGACCCAGCGATGCAACGTGCTAGGTGCGAGGAGCTAGGAAGCATGCACAGCTGCACCGTATTGACGAATGATTAATGGTTAATAGTTAGTGCCTGATGATGGGCCCCTCCCAGACCCCCAGGAGTCGCGTTTGTTTTCACGACGCCTGGTCCTGTCTTGTTTTTAAATCACGACGTCATGGAAAAAAACAATTTTGCGAGAAAAAAACAAGACACGAGAAAATCGGAAATAGCTCAATTCAGCGAGAATTCGAACGTTGATGAATAGGCCTACTGCCCACGCGCTGCGCCATGGCCTACAGGCCGAGCCAACAGCGAGGAGGAGGAGGAGGAGGAAGAGAGGGAAGGGAAAGAGGAGGAGGAGGAGGAGGAGGAGGAGGAGGAGGAGGAGGAGGGGAGGACGAGGGGCAGGGCAAAGAGGACGGGCAGGAACATGAACATGGGGAGTCCTCAATATACAGTTGTCGTGATATTTGGGCGCCACGGTCTCGCCAGTGGTGCGCTGTCCTATATCGTTTCGGGGTCGTTGCTCCCGCTAGCGGCGATATCGAAAATCGATCGGTCGATCATCGCCGCTCGGCTCTGGGATGGGGCCCCGCGGGGGCCGTTGCGGCGGCGGCGGCGGCGGCCCTTGCCATCGCGCGTGAATCCTCGGCTCCTCTAGCCACGCCCATGTGGGCCATCTGTCAACGAACAAACTGCACGTCGATATATCGATGTCGGGTATAAGTTGGAGGAGGAGGAAGAGGAGGAGGAGGAGGAGGAGCAGGAGGAGGAGGAGCAGGAGGAGGAGGAGCAGGAGGAGGAGGAGGAGGAGGAGTTGTCCCTGCTCCTGCTTGTTGGGCCCTGCTCCTGGTCGGAATCCGTTCCCCAGGCGGGCGGGAAGCAAAACCCTCGGGGTGTGGGGAGGAAAAAGAGGAAAGGAGCAAGAAGGCGAAAGAGGACTAGGATGAGGACGACGAGGAAGAGGACGAGCAAGCGGACGAGGAGCCCGAAACCTGGCTTCGGAGCTGCGCCCTGTGCTTGTGCCCTGCTGCATGCCGACCCCACTCCCACGCTCACGTGTTTTGCAGCCGATCGACAAGGTTTCTGTCGTTCAGCCGCAGCAGGCGCTCGAAAAGGGAAACCCTCGTCCAAGTAACGTCCTCAGTACCAGTTAACGTCACCATCGATGATCATCAATAGCACTGCCATCATCATTATCATCATCATCATCATCATCAGCATCATAAACACCAACATCACCATCATCATCACCATCCTCATCACCATCCTATAATTCAAAACCGTTAACGTCATCACATCATGTCTCTCAAGACGCCTGGACAACCCCGAAAAAGCAGGAATCGGTCAACGCAGAAAGCGGCCGAGCCCCCCCTTTTCTCCAGCGGTCGATATTTTATTGCGCGTAGTCCGATCCGGCCCCCCGAGATCAGATCTCAGGGAGGACCTTCTCGAAAAACGCAGAATAAAAAGTCGAACCGCCATGGAGGGACTTGGCAATTTTCTGCATCAATCGATTCTCTGCTTCGTCGGGGTATGTCCAGCACGCCTTTGGGTTGCCCTTCTCGGCGACTTGCTGGGCAAGGTGAACAGCGACGTGAAACTTGAACACTTCGTGCCCTCTGTGCTCCTTCCATGCACGCAAAAATGCGAGCATGCTCGTCTGCAGCGAGAAGGAAACATGCATGCGCGCCCGCCCAACATGCGAAACCCGAGCCGACTTGACCCGAATCCAGCGAACACGCGGCAACAGAGGCGAAACCCAAGCCGACAGAAACCAAATCCAGCAAGAACGTGGCAACAGAGGGTTCAAGACGAATCCAGCAAGATCGTGGCAACAGAGGATTCAAGACGAATCCAACAAGAACGTGGCAACAGGGTTAAAGGCGAATCCAACAAGAACGTGGCAACAGAGGTTTCAAGGCGAATCCAATATGAACGTGGCGCACGAGGGATCGAAGTCCCATCCATGACGTGGCATGCGCCCCATGCGCGGTCCCATCTCGCTTATGAAGGGTATGCGCAGCCGTGGCCTGCATATGGCGACCCTCTGCCCTGATGCATTTGTACACAGTGGCCAGGTGCCCGCATGCAACTACAAGAGACGCCTTGCGCGGGCCGAGACACCCAAGGAATTCACGACAAAGCATGGGGAGCAGCGGCACCAGGGTTCTCGTCTCGGCCGCTTTGGCCTTGAGCCGTGGAATCTTCCCCTGCGTGGCAGGCATGAACATTTTTAAAGTCAATCTGCCGATCATGCTCTTAGCTCCTTTCTTGTTGTTTGCTCCAGTGAAAACATAGAACGACCGTATTCTGCGCCGAAGTGCAAGCACGTTGTCGCGCCACCTTTGCGCTTTTCTGCCCTTGCCAGACTGAGCAAAATTGTTCTTGATCAATAAATAAAACACTTTGGCAATCACATACTGCGTCACTCCTAAATCCATAATGCGCATGCCATCCAACATCAATGTATGGATAGACACGCCAGGGATTTGAAACAGCCAGCACACACGATCCAGACCCTGATCATTCACTGCGTTAAAGAAGATCAGATCCGCTGGTGTTTGGACCTCGCTCAGGCGATGGATGTCAGGCGCGCCGTCGTTTTCAATTAAACGGCACCCCTTCGGTAAGTTGAATTCAGGGAGCACGCGCTGTGTGACCAGTCCTCCAGCCTTCTCATCGATCTTCAAATTCCTGAGTAAACGATTGAGGGCTTCTTCTGTTGCTACATGGACGTCCTTGACCGAATTATCCAGCATCAGTTGGTATCTTGCCTTGTCTCGCAGGTTCCATGGGAGCTCATGCATAGCCACTGGATACAGAAATAAATTTTCTTTGCGCACGTCGCAGCAGAAGCACGGGTTGCGTGGGTTTTGCCAGGTTTTGAAACCCAGCGCGCCCGTCACTTCGAGGAGGTCCATCCGGATCTCAGTCAGGGCCCCCCTCCACCCTTGGGCGAGGTCAAATCCACGCCAGAGCGCCCTGTCACAGCTAAAAGGCATGTTGTTGTGATCTCGTCCTGGGAATTTTCCTTCGGCCACCGCTTGAAAAGACCACTTCAGGACACGCTGGATCAAACCGAAATTACAATTCCCACCACAGCCACACTTGCACAAGTCCTGCTTGCGCAAGGTGCAGAGCAGGCACCGTGTCTGGCTAAGACCTGAGCTCATGTAATAACAGTAAAAACTAGCACGCTTTGCATGGGGCACCGCGTCAGAGAAATAACCTAAAGGCGTCGATTTTTCTGGGCACTCTCGGACCACATCGTGGTTCGCCCAACCTACTGGCAGCATGTCCACATCGTAACTCAAAGGATCCCATTGCCCTGGATTTTATTCACATGGTAAGCAAACAAATCGCGTGGCAAAACAAACGGAAAATCAATGTAGCATCTAGCATCACATTCTTTGTCCCACGAGGGCATCTTCACTGTATACAACTGGACGGCAGGACGTTCGTTGAGCACTTGTCGCACGTGCTCGGCTGCATGCCCCGATCTCGCCGGACCCAACGCCAGACCTCCAACCCCTGTCCCCCCTGCTCTCATGCAGTGGTAACTGATAGTTGCCACGTCGACCCCCGTGAGCGCGCCTGCCTTGTACCTTTCTAGAAGGTATTTGCGAAGACCCGCACCTTGATCATTATCCCAAGTGACATCGCCATCCTCCTCAAGAATCGACCGAGCGACACCCGCCCTGGCACTCATGAGAAGTACGCGGCAAACGAACACAACAAAAGCAACCTTCATATCTACTTGATAGAAGTGAGTGCTACGGATCCGACCCCTCACTGCAACATCAAACATTGCAATGCAAGTGTATGCACATTCACCCCCTCAATGCACAACTCATGGTACACTCAAGTACACCCTGCTCAATTGGCACGTCCGCCATCAGAACGACGCAGCACAGTACCACTGTTCTGCATCGGGCATCTGATTGCCAACATTGGCAATAGGATGCACGATTGCCTCCCCCCTCTGATGAACTAAACTTCCACAACCACCCCTCCCATCAGGGCGACATTATATATATACACACATATATATATACATGTTATCTATATCATATACGATAGCGGCGTGAAACAAATCAAGACTCCAGGGGGTCTGGGTATGATAGCGCGCCACGCAGTAGCGACGGAAACTTGGAGGCACAGTTAGAAGGTCGAAGTTCGAAGACGCTTGCATGCACAGTTATGGGGTCCAATCTTTCGGTCGAGTGCCCATTCAGACATGGCGCCGTCACCTATCACCCCACGACATCGGACACCGAGTGCCCCTTCCCCCGCAAACAGTGCAAGCGTGCAACCCCAACGCATTTGGAACACATGCTCTGGCACACAGGCCATCCCCGCCACCATCAACAGCAATGTAACCCCGATAGTCGGGCATCAATCGAAAGGGGGACGGTGTCACATGCAGAGCAGCAACGTGTTTCCTTTGTCCCGAGCGCCATCGCACTCTCACTCGAGTGTCTTTCGCGCTATCCCGACACAGGTCGGGCCCGCAAGCAGTTGAAACCGATTGCACATCGTTGGCGGGAGGGCCCCTGAATTTCGCAGATCCGCGCGGCCAGGAGTGAAGGGAACGGACTCGATCTGTCTGACTTCCACCGAACGTGTTGGCAATGCAATAACGCAAATCGCGCTTCCAGGACCACAGTGGCCAAACAATAATTGCGAACCGAAATCGTGTTTGTATTTCCAGAGCACACAACACATAGACAAACATGATACGCGCGCGCGACAGCCGCGATTGCATTGCCAGAGCACATATATGACGCAATAGACGAAATATTGCTCACAACCACCGTGCTATATAGGCAGAACGCACATGCACACACATCACGAATAACGAGAAGGAGAGGCGGCTGGATCTAGAACTGCCGACGGCAACATTATGCAGCCAGCTCGGCCTGGGCCTGCGCTACCGATGCCATGATCGGCGAAATGAGACCCCACGCGCGCTTCGCGTCGCTAAGGACGCCATCGATTGCAGTCTTCTCAGTCGGGCTCATCGTGGACCTACCACATGCCCTCCACGACCATCTCCTTCCTCATCTCCTGACCTCCTCCTCCTCCTCCTTATCCGTTCCCTCACACCCCAGGCCATTTCACAATCCATCCTGAATCAATCTCTTGATATCCCCCAGTGCGTTCACCACAAGCTGATCTCACATCTGCCCTGCAGTGACTTTCCCTGGATAGCGTTCTTGATGGTCGCGGTAGCCTTTCTGAGCTCGTTCAGGCTCGTGGTGATCTGCGCTGCGAAGGGTGCCAGCCAGGGGTGGGCTTTGACCTGCCCTCGCATACTCTCGCAAACCATCGATCCTCATGCGCTCCTGCCCCTATCACTCACTCACTCGCTCACTCAACCTCGTCACCCTAACGCCTCCTCCCTCTATTCCCCCTCCTCCCCCTCCCCCTGCTTTGCGCCACCTCAGGGTGGTTTGCCTGCCTTCAGGGGTGCAGTCGGTCGTTCTGTCGATCGGTCGAGGTCGAAAGGACATACGGCATCGATGAGCTAGCTCGGATATCCGTTACGACGGCCTCGAGGAAGCTAACTCGCACCATGGTGCCACCCCTCCCACGTCAAGGCCAGTCGTAGTGCGCCACTTCCCCCAACGCGGTCGCGAGTGCAGGGTTGCCCTCATCGCTGGAAGCCGCCGCGGTCCGCCCCTCATGCCGAGAAGCGACAGAGGAGAGGGGCAAGAGAAACAGGAGGAAGGGAAAAAGAGACGGTCAGGACGAGGGGAGGAGGAGGAGGATGTTAAGAGGAGGAGTGGATGAGGGTGAGGCCGATCGACCCCTCGATCGAGGTGACAGAACTTTGACTCTCGAGTCGAACCCTACCTCGACGCCTATGCCCTATGCCTGCCAGCTAGGATACAAGGGTGTGACGTCATCTACTTTGGACTGATGGTCCTGAGTCTCCGAACCGTCATCGCTCGAGTACTCGTAGCTGGAGTCGGACTCCTCAGCCTCAAATGCGATGCGATTAGATGGCGATCGCCTCTGTCGGAGCCATCCCTCGACTCATCAATCTCCATGTTCCTTCTCCCCGCTCTTGCCTCTCTCCCTCCATCACCCTGTATACTTCGTTTCTCCCCTCTCCCGTCCCTCGTACCACCGTCCTCTGTTAACGCAGCCTTGACACGAGGTGCCTTGGCGGCTCGAATCAGCTCGGGGTCCAGGGCCTTCTTGGATGTGCCGAAGGTCGTCTGCAACGTCTGCTCCTTGTCCTGCGCTGGCAGCTTGGGGTCCCATTCAACTCCTCATGCTTTCGATTGGCATCGATTGATTGGCATCGATGCCAATCGATTGGCCAATCGATTGGCATCGATTGGCAATCGATTGGCATCGATGCCAATCAATTGGCATGCGCTCCGCCGCATGCCGAGGAGTTCATTGGGCAAGAGGGGGGAGCTAGCGGCGCAGCAATAACCCTTCCACTACCGAAGACTGCGAAGGTCCTCGTTCTCGATGTCCTCCAAGTTGATCCTGCGATACAGCGTTTCTCCAGTCTGCTCGTCGATCTGCCCAGCCCCATCTTTAAGACAGGCCGACCGCTTGCATCGGTGTTCCCTTACTTCCTGCTCTACTTCCCTCCCCTCATCTTTCCATTCTTCCCGCCCCCTCCCTACCTTGAGTATCCATCCCTCTCCATCGCTCCTCCTTTATGCTCGTCCCTCCTCCCCCAATCCCCTTTCCCACCTTGATGTGCGTCTTCTTCAACGCTTTGCAGTGCTTCATCACGTTCTGAGCCCTCATCCAAGCCCTGGGGCCGCGATGGCGCAACAATGAATTGCGGGAGAGATTGGAGAGCTCGACTGCCCATCAAATTATCCACCTTTCCCTCCTAATCCTCATACCTCCTCGAAGCTCCTTCCCATCTCATTACTCGATGGGGCGCTGCAGCAAGCGCCGCAAGTTTGTCACGGCCGTCGGAAAACATACGATTGACAGGCAAAAGCCACTGCAAGGCACCACTAATCTGCCCCGAAAGCGGAGGTCCTTTGCCCGTAGGCTGCGTCTTTGTTCTGCTCGGTCCACGAGAACATAGCCAAGAGGTCGTCGGCGGAGGCCCACTGCCCCTTTTTGGAGTCTCTCACCATACGTGACTCCCGCTCGATCTTCAGCGACTCGGCCCATTCAAAGTTACCTCCCTCCAGCGCTACTTGACCGAGCTGAGGGCGAAAAGAGGGGAGAAGAACGGGCGGAGGATCTTCCTCCTCCTTTCCGTCGCGGTCGTCGCCCTCGAGGGCGACGACCACGACGACAAGGACGAGGAGGACGAGGGGACTGAAGGAAGAAGACGGGAGGAGTAGGATCGACGAGGAGGGGGGGAAGGAAGAAGAGGAGGCAGGGAAGGTTAAGTAATAGTCATGAAGCATTGGACATGCACTACCTCCCATGCAATCCCACGCCCTTGGCGGCCTGTCTCCTGGAAGCGCCTGACCCAGAGCTTCTGGCCGTCACGGCCCAGGCGTTTGTACTCCTGCTTCACACATTCCTTCTCCTTCTCCAAGTGCGTCCTGCTCCACATCATATGGCGTCCCTCTTCTCTCTCCTCCTGCCCCCTCACCCCTTCTCTCTCCTCCTGTCCCCTCACCCCGTCAACGCACTCAGGGTACCGGAGCAACCTCAACATACATTCATTGAACGAACGAACAAGAGCACACGCAGGGCAACGTCGGTCCTGAGACGCTGCATCGCGTTCTCGTGGTCCTTGTTATGTTCCCGTAGTTCTTTGGCACGCTGTTTCTTTGAGTTCTTGTCCGCCGACGGTTTTCCTCTTGCTTTCGGGGCCATCGCCTCCGCCGCCCTCACAAACACATGGGAGCGGGTTCGGAAAAAGGGCGGGGGGGGGGCAACGCCGAGTACAGCAACGGTATAGGTTCGAGCCCTACCGCGTGCCATTGGGTGAAAGTCTGGAAGAATCGATCGGTGCCTGCAATATCCACATCTGTCTGCCCATGGAGTTCCTCTTCCCTTGAACTGTACATATATATATACACATACACACATGTATACTACGCGTGCGTGCTTAACACGCGTCTATACAGTGGTATCTTGTTATTGAAACGTACTTATTCGTGTATAAATGTAATGTATATATGTATCTGCCATTGTGTACACTATAGAACTGCGTATACGCTGTCGCGCGCGTGCCCACATGCGCATCCTTCCAAGTTGCCACAAACGCACGCACCCCGTGAATTGGCGAGCGCGCGTACGGTCATGTAGGCGCGAGCGTGTGTGTGCGCGTGCGCGTGTACACGTGTGTGTGTGTGTGTGTGCGGGTGTGTGTGTGTGCGTGTGTGTGCGTGCGTGCGTGTGCGCGCGTGTGTGCGTGTGTGCGTGTGTGTGTGTGTGCCGCGCGTGCGCGTTCAATGTGTGCGTGTGCGTGCCGCGTGTGTGTGTGCGTGTGTGTGCGTGTGTGTGTGTGTGCGTGTGCGTATGCGCGCGTGTGTGTGTGCGCGCGTGTGTGCGTGCGCGCGTGCGCACGTGCGCGCGCACGTGCGATTGCGTGCGTTTGTGCGCGCACGCGCCCCGCGCCGCCTGCGCATGCACCGTCCACGTGCACTAGCCCTATGTCGCCACGGGGCCTGGCCGCCGAGCGCGGCGCGGTGCGAGTGCGCGCGCGGCCAATGTAATGAAAGCGCGCACAGTGCGGTCACGCGAGCGCGCGCGCGCGCGATCGTGGTTCAATATCAATGCGCGAACGGGCGTGCACATATGCGCGCGCACAACTTTTTTCTTTTTTGCTTGCAATATTCACATCGGGCAGCGCGGGCCCCCCCTTTCGCCTGCGCAGCGGCGCGGATGCGACCGCGGCGCGCAGGTGGGATCATATGAAGATCCCGCGCCGCGGATTGACTGGCCCGAGAGGATCGATCGGGCGTGGGGGGGGTGGTGCTTATGGACCCGCGGGGGGAATTGGGGGCCCTTCGAGGGCCCTGGCCATGGCCGTAGCGCGGATTCCGACCAAAAATCTAGCACAAAAAAAGATTGCGAAATTTTGAAGAAACATGGAAAATATGAAAAACATGAAAAACATGAAAAACATGAAAACACATGAAAAAAACATGATGAAAAACATGAAAAAAAACATGAAAAACATTAAAAACATGACAAAAAAACATTAAAAACATGAAGAAAACATGAAAAAACATAGAAACACATGAAAAAACATTAAAAACATGAAAAACATGAAAAAACATGAAAAAACATGAAAAACATAGAAAACATGAAAAAACATTAAAAACATGAAAAACATTAAAAACATGGAAAACATGAAAAAACATAAAAAACAACAAAAAAACAAAAAAAAAACAAAAAACATGAAAAACATGAAAAACAAAAAAAACATTAAAAACATGAAGAAAACATGAAAAAACATGAAAAACATGAAAAACATGGAAAAACATTAAAACCATGAAAAACAGGAAAACATGAAACAACATAGAAAAACATGAAAAAAAACATTAAAAACATGAAAAACATTAAAAAACAAAAAACATTATGAAAACATGAAAAACATAGAAAAACATGAAACAACATTAAAAACATGAAAAACATGAAAAAAAAACATTAAAAACATGAAAAATGAAAACATGAAAAAAAACATAGAAAACATGAAAAAACATTAAAAACATGAAAAACATGAAAAACATTAAAAACATGAAGAAAACATAAAAAACATAGAAACACATGAAAAAACATTAAAAACATGAAAAACATTAAAAACATGGAAAACATGAAAAAACATAAGAAAACGTTAAACAACATAGAAAAAACATAGAAAAACACATGAAAAACATTAAAAACATAGAAAAACATGAAAAACAAAAACATGAAAAAAACATTTTTAAAAAAAAAAGAAAAACAAAAAAAAAAAACATAAGGAAAACGTTAAAACAACATAGAAAAACATTTTTTTTTTGAAAAAAAAACATTAAAAACATGAAACACACCCGCAAACGTTTCCACCACCCAAAGAAAAAACATGGCCGCGCTCGGCAACCCCCCCCTGTGGCCCAGCAGGGCCTCTACCCCAAGGTGCAGTAGTAAAAAAGCCAGTAGAAAGCCGCCAGCGTATGCAGAGCCGCGCGATTTGTCCGTCTGAAGGAAGCCCAGGCGCACCTGGGCGGCACTCTCTCTTTGCACGCGCCCCCCCTCCCCATGAATCGGCCGATCGGTTGGTCGCTCGGTCGGTCACGTCGGTCGGTCGTCACGGTCGGTGGGTCGGTCGGTCGGTCGGTCAGCCGATCGGTCGGTCATTCGTGCGTGTGCACGCGCGCCAGCGTGCACGCGTGCGCACCTGCTTCATGTATCACGCGCCTGCACGTGCTACGGGCTGCCCACACGTCTGCATATGGCGCGCGCGTGCCTATACATGTACACGTGTGTACCATGTTTACACGTGCAGGTGTGAAATGACTGCCTGCATTCACGTGCCCGTGTACACTTGGGAAGACGGTTGCACGTGTATACGTGCACAAGTGTGTTACAGCCGCATGCGCGCGTATCTGTGTATATTGATTTGCACAAGCATACACCTGTATGTATGTATGTAAGTATATATATATATACATACATACATACATTTATATGTATATATATATATATGCAGGTGTCCGTCCATGTATGTATGTAATGTAATAGAATGGAATGGAATGGGATGTAATGTAATGTAATGTAATGTAGTGTAATGTAATGTAGTGTAATGTATGTATGCATGTATGCATGTAGGTATGTATGTGTGTATGTAAGTATGCATGTATACTACGTATATGTGTGTATGTGTGTTTGTTTGTTTGTATGTATGTATGTATGTATATATGTATGTATGTATGTATGTATGTATGTATGTATGTATCTACGCATGCACACATCGATGCATATATGCACGTTCGCACGCACGCATGCGCCCGAGACCCCAAGTGCAACGTCGCACTGGGTTGGAAGTAGGAGATGTCGGTTGCACGTGGCTGGGGTTAGAAAGTGACCGCCGCACTATTCGAAGATGACTGCCGCACAATGCTGATATTATAATCAGTTCGAAAGGTCAGCTGGCGCGCGAGCTCCTGGCAAAGAATGACAAGGGAAAGAGGGAAGAGTGAGGGAGGACGAGGCGGAGTAGGAGGAGGAGGGGGACGAGGGAGGA
Source organism: Prorocentrum cordatum (assembly GCA_963575745.1). Lineage (NCBI taxonomy): Eukaryota > Dinophyceae > Prorocentrales > Prorocentraceae > Prorocentrum > Prorocentrum cordatum. Next base: position 97,566 of record CAUYUJ010001342.1, read on the forward strand.
GTAGGTGCACATCGCTAAGACAACCCCCTCTGGCATGCAAGTATGGGCTGGCATGTACATGTACAATATACACATGTGTGTATAACATATATATATATATATACAGGTGTGCGCGTGCGTGTGTCATGGGCTGGACTCTCTCGATGTCCCTTGCCATGCCGAGTTCGGGCCACTCGTGCTCCGTAAAATCCGACCCCACTCATGTATTGCGTTCGCCTTGCCCAAGCTCCCCTTTCGCCTGCGCTGCTGGTCAGAAAGGGCTCGGGCCCAGGGTCGCGCGGGGGGCCCCTGCTGAAGCTGCTCTCGAATGCGGGAGGCAACAAACGCACAAGTAGATCACATGAGAGATTGAACGAGATCCGTCAGTGGGCACTGGCATGACTCGAACGCCAATGGTCACTGGGCAATACACATGCGTGCACGTACATGTGTATACATGTCCGCTCAGCGCGTGCACGATATGTTAACCACGCAGTGCGGATGGCAGGGGCGGAGGCGGGGCCCACGGTGACAGGGGGAAACATGGGTGGAGGCGGGGCCCACGGACGCGGATCCTCAGTCTGTCTGGCCAGCACGCTCAACCACGCTATATCACTGAGACTCGCGGACGCCATCTTACTGGATGGCCTGCAGGGCCTACTATTTCTTTCTTGCAGGCTGCGAGCGCCCCTGTCTGTCTGATTGCATGGCTGCCATGCTGTAGATGGCACAGAGCAAACGATCATGCAGCATCCTCGCCCGCGTCCTTCTGAAGACGGATCCCACCCCACTCATCCTCGTGCTCTTATCTAAGGCGCTTATATTATCGCATTCTTATCTTATCACACATATAGTACGATCGTGATCTTATCCCACTCTTGCATGGATAAGTATACACGCCCACTCTTATATTATGATCGTGCCCTCCTTCCTTAAGTTCCTCACCATCATAGAGCACCGCGGCCATCCTCATCCTCATCCTCAGTTCCTTAAGGTCCTTACGTTATCTCATCCGTGGCTCCTTTGCTCCACTTCCCCCTTTAGCCCTGACTCCCCCCGCCCCTCCGCATCCCGTGGGCTCACGTTCCCATCCCTCCATATACTGCTAGCACGCTAGCTCATGCGGGGCACAAGCCAATGAGCCCTGGCCGCAGCTCCCATCATTCTGAAGAAGCTCGCGCGGGCGAAGTGGTCGTCGGCCCTGCCCCATCATTGTCCGCATCGGGGCTCGACTCGAGATTGGCAAATCGGAAGGTGGCGCCTGCATTCCGCATCCCGAAACCAGGCCAAGGGCGGGCCCGTCGGTCTCGATCGATCGTCGATTTCACATCGATCGAGGGTGAGATTACCACCATCGATCGGCAGGGATGTCGAGGGGGATGTCGAGGGGGATCGAACATGGGGCGGGCTGCAGGGCGATTGCGTTTGTCTTACCCTCCGTCCGTTTCGTTTCCACCGAGCGTCTCCTTTTCCACATCCGTCCTGCGTGGGAGTCTCACTGATGCCATCTATACTGCCTCGATCCTCCAATGCAAATCCTAACTGATAGCATGCATGCTCCATCCCACGCGCCATCCAAACTACCTGCACCCCCCCCCATCCCCGACCCTGGCGAGGCAGTACATAGCTGCTCCGTTGAAGAAGACCACCACATATACCCACCAGCACCTCCCCAGGGGGGCAAACGATATCGGATTGACTCGGCACGCTGCGAATCCGCGGAACTTCTGCGTCGAAAGTCGGACAGATGATGGGATAAGGGTGAGGAGAGATCAGATGAGGAGAATTGCCACGTCGTTCGAGCATCGATGCATACCTCGAGTTCCTGAGGGCCGACTTCGGCCCTCAGGAACTCGAGGTATCCCCATCTCCAAATCCCTCAGGCTGTCTGGGGGCAACGTGTGGGGTGCAATGCCACCGAGACGCCTCGAATCGCATGCCCTGGCACGCGATTTCTCGCCTTGTCCTGATCCTTGTCCTCCTCCTCCTCCTCCTCCTCCTCCTCCTCCTCCTCCTCCCCCTCCTCCTCCTCTTCCTCCTCCTCCTCCTCCTTATCCTGGCCCTCCTCCTCTCTTTGTCACTATCTCACGTGCCCTCCCCACTGTATCACTCCGCGTCGGCGATGCCCAGCGCGGACAGCACCTCCTGCTTGACTATCTTGCCCTCGGCCTTGGAGCCGCGGCCAGTCTTCACCATGACCTTCATGCACTCTGTGATGACGATCTCCGCCGCGCGTGACGCTGAGGGCCGTACTCCTAGATGGCCTTGGACGGCCTCTGGACACATGCTGTCCTGATGCTGGCGCAGCTGCGTCCAGCCCGTCCAGCCGCCCTCCGTCATACTGCGAACGAAGACCGTGCTGATCTTCTCCATCTCGCGCCTCTTTTTCTTGACCTGGCACAGCTTGCCTGCCTCCGTGGAGCTCTTGAACTCGTACACGGTGCTGCGAGTGCCCTTCACGGGCAACTCGCAGGTCTCATCATCAACGTTGGGCTGCCCAGGCAGCGGAACGTACTCCACGTGGCAGCCCTCCTCGACTATGGGATCGACCTCCTTCGGTACCTCCTCCTCCGCTTCCTCGATGCCGTCCTTCTCCTCTTCATCTTCACCACCCTCCTCGGCCTCGACCACGACCTCCGCCACTTCCTCGTCCTCCTGTTCCTTTTCCTCCTCGGGCTCGGGTGCCTTCTTTGCCTTCTTGGTGCCGCAACCTTTCTTCGCTGCTGCGGGCCTCTTCTTGGATGCTGCTGCTGCTGCTGCTGTTGCTGCTGCTGCTGCCGTTGTTGCCATTGCTGGCTTTCCTCTCTTCATGGTCGGGGCTGCTGGTGACGACGCTGCTGGTTTTCCCTTGCTAGGGGTCTGTGGTGCTGCGAATGCAGGTGGGATAGCGGACGAGAACGGTACAGCGCGAGCCTCATCCTTGTCGTGCTTCCTAGATTTCTTTCTGTGTTTTTTGTCATTCTTCCTCCTGCTGCGGGTCACCGCCGTGCCAGTCATGCTACCGTAGAAAGGTAAATCCTCCGCTCCAGTGCCGTGCTGAGCCAGAGAACCATCCCGCATCTCCCAGCCAGTCGAAGACGCTGGCGACCCCGTATCGACCTCCCTCGCCCTCCACCGAGCCTAGCAGACAGAGTAAAGACTGGAGGAGAAACGAGGAGGAGGCAAGGAGGGAGGGATAAGGGTTGAGGGAGACTCCGATGAGAGGGAACGCAGGGGTTGGAGAGGAAGGGATGACACCAACACAATGTGGGACGGAGGACGCGCTAGTAGCAGGCAAGACCTCGCTACATCGATATGGCCTACCTCCTGGCTCGTGGCAAAAGTAAGACGGGCAATGTCGGGTGTGAATGTTGTCGGGTGACGGGGTAGGGCGGGCAAGGGGGCGATCAGAGTTAAAGTGGTCCATCGGCCCCCCCCAGGCTCACTCGAGGAAGACGCGACCCCCGAAATTGTGGATCAGTGCCGGATGGCCGAAAGACTCACCCTCGATCGAGGTCGAGTGGTTCAGCGGTGAGTCGTTCGGTCCCTCCCCCCTCCTGCACTGCAAACTCCAAGATCCAACGTAAACTGAACTTGGATACGGCAGGTCCGCGTCGCGTCGACTCGCTGCGACCCCGCCGCGAGCGTTCAAGGTTGAGCGACGCAAGTGGCCCAGAATCGGCCATTTTGGGGCGATCTGGCGATCGGGAAGCCGCCGATCGTTCAAGGTTGAACGATCCAACGCGGTGTCAGAAACCATAGTCGAGGTCGTCACGACACGGACCTGCCGCACACGCTCACTGACACAGGTGACGCACATGCGAAGCCAAAGAGGCGCGTGCACATTCGAAGATGCGTCCTACCCCACCCCATGGCTTGTGGAACGCTCTCCTGCGCTCTCTGGATGTACATCCGCAAGGTGTGCTCGGGCAACTCCTCGATGTCGTCGTCCTCGTCGCAGCCCTGTCAGCCCGATCGCATGCTGCAGATCTCTCGATTGCCCTTCTCCTGTTCCTATTCCCTCCTCCCCATGCGTTCGTGCTTCTCCTCCTCCAGAATCCTCCTCGAGTTAGTTCCCTCCCTCATCTCTGCTAGAGGCCCCTCTCGTTCTCATACATCATACAAGAACGAAGCGCTCAGGGTCAAAGGCTTGATTCACATGCCCAACCATATGTACATGCAATCAGCGGCCCTCTCATACTACACGTGGGAGGGCGGATTTGGACCAGCTGGGAGCGAGGGGGATGGGGATGCGAGCGAGGAGCACGACGATCACGATGAGATTCAACATCAGGGCACGCCATCGGGATCACTGATGCTGCACAAAGCATAGGCACGTCTTGCAGTGAGACGTGAGGGGAGGAGGAGATAGATAGATCGAGAGGTGAGGGGCAACGAGAGAGAGAGGGGAGAGAGAGAGAGAGAGAGGACGCGATCGTAAGATCGCGCCCTCTCTCTCGAGTGGAGAGCCGCCTCATCAGCTAGCTGGGTGTCCATCGCCTCCTCCTGGATCTTGCGGCGCTGCCAGTGCGCATACATGATGCGGAGGGACCTGCACAGCAAGAACCTGGCGCCAGGGAAACCATGACTATGCACCGCAACTAGTTCATGGCGTCACATTTATGCTACACACTCCGCCGCACGTCCAACCACAATACCAACACTAAGAATCAAGATATCACATGCTGCACAGACACCGTGTCGACTCGCGTGCCTCCCTTAATTAGCCTCCTCCCTCTCTGTCCGTGAAGCCTCCCTCGAGATCCCTCACGATTAGCCCCTCCTCTCCGCCCTCCCTGATCATATCTTCTCCTCCCTCCATGCGTCTCAGCTGGTGCCGCCCCCCCCCCCCCACCCCTCCC
>CAUYUJ010001343.1:0-102362 GCA_963575745.1 Prorocentrum cordatum
CGCCTTCGCGCGCTTCGCTGTCACCGCCCCGACATGTCTGCCAACGCCATGCTTCGCGAAAGCATCATGCGTGATCGGCCCCGCTTCGGTGCGCCCTCCCAAGGTGCGCCAATGACGGATGGCCCCAGCGGGTAACTTCACGCACTTACTTGGAGCGCGCCAGCACGCGTGCATTAACGCACGCACGCGTGCCATCGCCAACAATGCCGCCGACGTTTTCAATTTGTGTTGGTGTGAATTGCTTCGCTTCAGTTGGTTCTGTCCAGCCAGGTGTAGCGCCGCAATGGTTGCACCGCAACGCTTGCGCCACGCAGGTTGCACCACCTAGGTGGCGCCACATTGTTTGCGTTGCGCGGAAAGCACGACAAAGAGTGCATCACATACTACGCCACGCAAATTTGGAATGACACTGTAGCACTCCAGTGTCATGCCAGACATACGGCGCCTTGATCGCGGAACCACTGGGGCTCAACAGATGTGGCACAATTACTGCGCATTCCACGCAGGCCCGCGAACACAACCAATGTCGCGCGAGCTGTTCCAAACACGGTTCGCACGCGCATGCGCAGACGCCCCCGCATGCCCAAGTAAACGTTCACCCGAACGACCGCCCACCTGCATGCGTCAGGAATGTTTCGTTTTCCGACGGCCCCCAGCCACGCTGCAAACGCAGATGCGCACGGCCACGGCGTGCCCCGACCCCAAGTTGCGAATGTGCGCTGCGCTGCGGCGATACCCCTTTTAACAACAGAAGTGCAGCCCATGGCCGTCATCGTGCGTAGGAGGACGCAACGCAGGCGGAAAGGAAGCGGGCGAAGAGGAGGAGGGGTAAGATGAGAACCCTGTTGCCCCCAACGCCTCAAATACGCTTGTCATGCGTCCTTCGGGTTCCCGTGGTGCCCCTCGGAAATCTGTGCGAGCGGTTGTCGCCCTTCCTCCTCCTCCTCCTCCACCTCCTCCTCGCCTTCCCCCTTTGTCCCCTTCGTGCTCTCCGTTCTACAGACACCACTTGCACTGCTCTGGCCCGCCACATCTTGCGGGCCGTCCAACTGGGCGAAAACCTCAGCAAGGTCAGTAAGCACCTCGCGACTGCCCCTGAGGAGGTTGCGGTCCTGACCGATCTTGATCCTCGACGCGATGTCACTCTCGAGGCAGGTCGCCGCGGTGCCGATGAGATCGCTGACCCGCGGCACCAAGGTCTGGAGCTCGCGCCTTGGGCCCATTCAGCACGCACTCACAACGATGTCGCATCCACCACCCCCCCTTGCCCTCGCGGCGCGGTCTGCCTCGCGCTATCTAGGCCAGCCTTCCGATAAAGACACGTGCGCAATCGGAAGGCTGGCCCGCGTCCTGGCCGAAACAGTCTGGGGTGTCAGCTGCGCTTCTGCGCGCTGCACTCATAGAGCGAGGCAAACGCACCGCGGGAGCAAGAGAGGGCGGCAGGAACAACTGGCGGGAGTGCTGGATCAGATTCGGCATCGGCCGATCCCATCACCCACTCAGCCACCCTGAACCCCAACTCAGAGGTCGACAGTTGGGCGGCTGGGTGAATGAGGAGCAACCGAGGACGATAGATGCCCTGAGCGCCACTCGGCAGTCGTCAAGCCCAAGTGCTGATCACCCATGTCCACGCCGCTGTTGATCTCCTGCTCTGCTGAAGGGCGGCCAGCAAGTCCGACAGCGAAGTGGGGCGCAAGGCGCGCCCTGCCGAGATCTGTGAGGTGGTGATTGCTGGCTGGATCCTCGAGCATGGGCACTAGCTGTGGCGGCGTCGATGGCGCAGCGATATGTTCGATGTCGATGACCATGCGACCGCCGTGCTGGACCGCTGACCCCGCTGCCGCGCCGCCTGGAGCGCTGACACCGCTGGCGCCTGGAGGGTGGATCCCGCTGCTGCTGCCTGGCACGCTGACCAGAGTGAACACGCCCTTCACGCGGCCTGCACTGCTCGAGTCGGCCGACATGCCCTCTGTAACCGAGACCCCGTTGACGAAGACGTGGTGGCTCACACGAGCTGGCACTTGGCGGCCAGGATGCAGCGACGGCGTCGGGGTATAGCTCGGCGACCTCGACCTTGACATGCGTACGTTCGACGTGGCAACTGGTACGGCGGTCCTGGTGCTGCGCCCAAGCAACACGCAACTCAACCGTGGAAAAAGGTTGTCGCACAACCGAAAGATTTGAACCACAAATGGCAACAGAATACGAGACCCACCTAGAGCCGTCAAGGCCCCTGGCTTCACACGCGGTTATAGAGCATGGCGCCCATCAACGCTCATCCACGGCGGGTGTGCCTCATGACCCGTGGCTTCGTACGCAACCATGTGGCCCCAGCGCGGTGTTCTTAGGAGGGGTGATTGGTTGCGCCTTCTGGCATCATAATAAAACTTTGTCTGACGTGTCGGGCGTAGGGTCTGTTTAATTTTCATATGGCCCCCATGGCGGCCGCGCCGAGGTCACATTGGTGCAGCTTTGTGATTTCAAGGGCAGGCGCCGCGTGACGTTGGGGCGCTCTTGGGCGGGGCATGTCTGGCCACCTGTGTTCGTCATTGGAAGGCCTTCGGTCATCTTGGGGCGTCGGGGGGAAGAAACTGTGAAAACGATGAAACCTTACAACATACGTTGGTATATGTATGGCGCTGACCCCTCGCCGTAACCTTGTTCGTCGTTATCTCTGTGTCAGTGCGGCAATTTACTAACGTCGGTTCAACTATGTCTAACTGCAACTGGGTCTGCACGCGCGTGCGTCTGCGACGGGGGGGGAGGCGGCGCATGAATGTGCATGGGGCTGCGCGCCTCAAAGAATAGGCCTCGAGAAGCACACGCGCGGCCCCGATGGGCCACCAGCTATTGCGTTATACGCCCTAGGGCACCAACCATGAAAGGCACCAACCACATCCAGAGAGCAAACGCACCTACATTATTGACAAGACGGCGGGGCAGCCCTAACCAACATGATGCGACTACCAGTGCGACTGGAACTGGCATGGGCACCGAGCACTAGACCATCTGACGCTAACCGTCTAGACATTCATGCCCTGACTGATTTGGACTGTTGCGTATTTCCCCGTGCACATGTGAGATGATGCAGACTAGGCGCCGCGGCTGGAGAAGATCCCAGCGCTTCGCGCACCAGCCAGCGAAACCACCATTGCGAAGGACCCGCAACACTCGGGATGCAAACGAATGAGCTGCCAAGTCCAGCCCGCTGGAATCCATCGTGCTGAACGTTAATGCGAGGAGGGGGTGATACATATCTTCTGGACTTTACCAGGGGAGAGAGGGCAACAGTCTTCATATTGTGTAATTGTGGAGGGGGGGGGGGTGGGGCAGGCGCATCGTGGGCGCGCGCCTCTAATCTGACTTCGTACTGATCCCTCTCATATCTTGCCATGGCATGGCGTATGTGTCCTCTTATTGGCAAAATCAGGTGTCGTGACGTGGCAAAGTAGAGGAAGGAACTGCACGGCAGAAACAGGATTGGAACGCACGGACGGCCGAACATGATGCCGGCGCTTCAGCGGGAGCCAACTTTTTCTGATAAGCAAGCGTGTGCGTATTGGAAGAGCCAAGGCATGTGACACACGACATGTTAGCATTAGCCAAATGAACTTCAAACACTCCACCTCTGCGACTTGCAAGGCGCACGAAGACCTTACATAACACCCATACCACTGGGGACTTGGAGCAACCACGTCCACTGCACTGTGTTTGCGCTGCGTTGCTTGCCTTAGGTTTGCGATGCATTCTGAAACTGGTTTTAAGTGTGTGGGTGTTTGATGTTGTTGCGTAAGGTGCGGCTGTTTGCATTATGACATTTATTGTGCGCCTAGTGTCTTTTTTAATGTGCATTTGTAGTATTGTTAACCCTAGCATTTTTCTCACTAAGCTTTTTTACTGGAACTCTGGCGGCTCCCCATGCTCTGCAACATCGGGCAACACTTTCTCTCTCGATAACAAGAGGTGTGCGTCGGCACACTCCGCAACGAATAATGTCCTCGCAGCCTCTCGGACTTCAAAACTGTATCCTGCCGAGGCTGTCATCTTGTGAACATCGGCATCGCCGTGCCCCTCGTCGAGCAGAAATGCGCACAAGAAACCCAGAGGCTTGCCACCACCCTTCTTACGAGTAGTCTTAGGGACGCAAGTTCGAGTGACCCTGCATTTGCAACCGTGGCCGTCTTGGCTGCACTCGGCGACCATGTCGCCGCTCTTATAAAACTTCAGGCGGTGGCCTCGCCAGAGAATATTCACATCCGCGGCGTCGCGGGGACCGATGACAGGCGGGGCCTTGGCTGGCGGCGGCAACGGCGGAGCAGGCGGCTCTGGCACAGGCGGGCCAGGCACGTCTCCGCTTCCGCTGGCAGCAGCAGCGGCGCCGCCACCCGCTCCAGAAGGTAAGTCGTGCTGGCCGCCGTCGTCGAACTCCACGTCTTGGATGGCCAACCTCAGCTCCTCCGCTAGTAAGAGGAACGCGTCCCCATCATCATCTCCACCGTCGTCACCGCCTGCATCGTCGCCGCCCCCCTCGTGATCAGGAGCGCCCTCGCGGTCCTCGCGGCCGTCGTCTGCGCCGACGTCGGGGTCGTCGCCCTCCCCGCCCAGATCGTCGGCGTCGCCCGCAGGCGCTCCACCGCCAGCAGCAGGTTCCGGAACGGCGGCGCGCCTACGAGCCCAGCAAATGCAGAGTATGTCGAAACATCGCGTCCGCGCAACCAACTGGCTAAACAGAAAAAACAAAAAAACAAAACAGAAGAAAAAGAAGAAAATAATAAAAAGTGAACAAAAAACGAAAGTCAAAATAAAAAGATAAAGACAGTAGACAAACAAAAAAATAAAAAAAAAAAAGAAGAAAGAAAAAATACAACAAAAAGAAATAGTAAAAAAAGAAAAAAGAAGGAAATAGAAAAAAAAAAAACGCAAAACAGACAAATAAGAGAAGTAGGGAAGAAAAAATAATAAAAAAAAAAATAAGACAAAAAAAAAGAAAGAAAAAACAAAGGAAAAAAAAAACAACAAAAAAAGAGAAAGTAAGAAAAGAAGAAGAAAAAAAAAAAATACAAACAAAAAAAAAAAGCAACGTACGTTCCGCAGGTCGCATGGACCCAACCACGGCCTCCGAATCAAACAGCTTGAAAAATCTAAATAATATTTCCAGCTGGCGTCAAGCTCGGAAAAGACGCCCCACCTGTCGCACTCGACGCCAAGTGCCTGGGCAACTGACGCCCCAAGCCTACTGTAATGTGTCACTTATGGTCAGTCTAGACACATAAGCTAGCATTTGAACGTAGACGTAGAGAACACTGCCAAAACAAGCGAAGCACCCTGGCGCCCGCATTTCGTCAGCACAACACCCCTGGGGCTGGATTGGACAAGGTGCGCCACGGTTCGCCTGCAAACCGCCCTGGGGGATGTGCGCCCAGATTACAATTACCTTCAGCGGTGCCGAAAAGCGGCCAGCTGGCCGTCGGGCCGCCCCAAGTGGCCCAAGATTGCCCCTACACGGCCCAATGCAAATACAGCGTCTTCCAAGCTGGCCCAAAATGACGCAAGGTTGCCTAGTATAACTGCGACGACGCAATCAGAAACCACGGAAAAAACAAGATGGCCCCAAGAGGATGCTGGGCCGCTGCAGGGATGCCCACCCTTAGAAGCCCAACCCCCTCACACGCCGATGGGCATTAAATTATTGACGCTTCGCGCATCCCCACCAGCCCATCCAGAAACGATCAGCAGGGGAGGTGGTGAATCAGGGGCGGCAGAACACATGCAGTCGCGCAGCCGTCTTCGAGAACACAAGCGTCACACATAGCTTCCCGCATTGAAGCTTAAGATGGAAACCAATGCAAATTACGATGGTGCTTCGATGAGAGGTGAGGGGTATTTTGGTGACTCGTAATAGCGGTTGCACCGATGTGTATCTTAAGCCCGCGTGCGTTCCGAAACTTCGAGGCATCTTGGGGCCATCTTGGGATTTTCTTGGGCCCCTCTTGGGGCCTCCTGGTGCTCTTTGTTGGGGCTCTCCTGAGGTCCTCTTAGGGCCTTCTCGGGTTTGCTCGGGGCTCGTTTGGGGCATTATTGGGGCACTATTGGGGCTCTTTTGGAAGGTCTTGGAGCCCTCTCGGGGCACTTTGAAGAGGTTATGGGGGGCATATCGGGGCAGTATTGGTCCTCATGGCTAAAGAAGGAGGGGTGGGGGCAATGCTTGCCCCCCCTTCGGAGGCTCAAAAATGCCGCCTTGGGGCCCTCATGGCCCGCTCTTGGAGCGCTCTTGGGCGCTCTTGGGGCCGTCCTGGGGCTCTCGCGGGCCCCATCTCGGGGCTGTCTTGGGCCGTCTCGAGGCCATCTTGAGGCCTCAAGAGCCCTTCGGAGGCGAGAAAGCGAGAAGGCAAACCACATTGATTTCCCTTTGGCGTTTGAAAGGGTTTGGCCTCTTGGGGGGGTCATTGGAAGCATCGGAGGGCACTTGAAACCGTCTTGGGGCCGTCTTGAGGCATCTTGGGCGCGTGTCGGAGGCTATCTTGGCCCGTCTACCGTTGTCTTGGGCCATATTGGAGGCCATCGTGCGCTCTCGGAGGCCCTCTTGGAGCCATCCTGTGCCATCTTGGGCCCTGCCATGGGCCCGCCATCCCCCCCCCCCCCGCCCAAACGCAGGGAGGGGGAGAGGTAAACCTCCCGAGCATGGAAAGGCAGGAGGTTGGAAAAGGGAAACGCCCTAAACCACCTGCGCCCAAGAGGGCTGGTGGGAGTTGCTTTCGCGCTGGTTCGCCTACGATGCCCATCCGAGGCGTCAAGGCTGCGCCAGACTGGCCATATAACGCGCCAGGTGGCGCTCGGCGAACGCCCCCGAGAGGGCCCCGAGACGCCGCCACGAGACCTGGGACAGTGCGCGCACGCGCTCGCATGAACACGCGATACCATTGTTACACCATTACTGCTTGGACATGCGCGCGCGCTGCCACGTGAACGCGCGAGTGGCCATGCAGGTCACGTGGCACCCGCTAGTACTAATACCACTTGCGCGCCGACCCCGAAAACATGCAAGCGCTGCGGTGCACGCAGAGGCTGGCCGCATGGGAACACAGAAGGGCGCGCAATGGAGGACATACTCACCAACCCTAACAGATCAACATCACATTCAAGCCCGCGTTGCGCGAGCGCCCTGCGCAGACGTTCCTTAACGTTGCGAGCGTGGCAGCTTTGCGCACCAACGCCTGCCCGCCAACCAATGGTGCCCTGACGAACCAACCAGCCCTCCGGGCGTAGGTAGTCAAGGCACCCCTTCCACCCCTCATTCCCCCCTTCGGGAAAGGGTTTACCCAGCCCCCGACACCCTCCCCATGGACCTAGTGCGCGGCGCACCGCGAGGGACCCGAGCGTCCAAGATTGACCAAGACTGCTCCAAGCAGGCATCGAGACCCCAAGGTGGCCTCGAATATGGCCCAAGATAGCGCCAACTGCCACAAGATGGTACCCAACATGCTGACAGAGGCTCCAAGACCGCCGCAAGACGACTCCAATGGGCCAAGAGTGCTTCCCTCATGATGCCCCCCCCCAAAGAGGCTAACATGCTTCAGAACCTTAGGGTAAACATGTTGGTGGTATCGCTTTCGCGCTTCCGATGCCCGCCCGATGCATCAACATGCCCACAAACAGACCCAGTATGGTACCAACAACGGCCAAATGAAGCCCCAATGTGCCCCCTCCAAGCACTCAAGCACGCCCCAAAGCACCCCGATGGGCGCCCCAATAGGCGACTTGGAGTGCTCCCGAGGGGCACGGCTCATGGCGACCTCTCCCTTCAGTGACCTATGTTCTCTGACGCCGCTCCGAGCGACGTCTGGGGCGCCCCGATTGGGCCCTGCGCGCGGGGTGGGCGGGGCGCCGCGCGCCCAGCAGCAACGCCGAAGGGCCCGCCAAAACGCCCCAATATGTTTCCAAGACGCCACCGAGAGAAAGACGAGGAGGAGAGTGAAGGAGAAGGACGAGGATGAGGAGGAGGAGAAGGGAACAAAAAAAGGCCAGCTGCCGATGGTCGACGACCTTCGTTCGAGCGCACGGTGCATGATGGGATGGCGGGGGCGCGCGAAGCGTCAACAATTGCTCTGGCGCTGGTAGAACGGGGGGGGGGGGGGTGCTACAGGCGGCTGGGAGCCTGAGCTTGATCACCATTGGAAGCGCCTTCGAGTAGCTGGGGCCGCGCACGCGTTCTCGGAGGACCATCGGGGTGCATTGGGCGAGTCGGAGAGGCACCGCGGCACCACTTAGCTATATGTAGTTGGGACATTTGGGGGCCCCGGGCATCTTGAAGGCAACGTTCCCCCCACCCCCCGCCCAGCGGTGGCCATTGGAGCTCTCTTGAGGCACTCTTGTAAGGGTCGTTAGAGACGGGATTGGGTTAAGTAGAACTGCCACCTAACACCTTCAGGCCGTCTCTTGTACGCAGCGTGCGGTGCGCATACGGCATCGTGCGACTGTGAGTGGTATGCGCGCGTGCGTGGGTGATGGCAGTTTTGCTTGAGACTAATACGGTTGCCTGCAAAGGCAACGGGCCTGCCACGAAGTCCCACGCGTTGAAATCGACGTCGGGCGGCAGCTGGAGGCGATGGAACGTCGACCTCACAAGCGAAAAATAGTGCAGACCGATGTGGTACCACAACATATCTGGCATGCCCTCCACATCAAAGAAGTCGCCGTCGAATCTGGAGACGGGCCGCAGCAAGACGACGACATCCCCGCTGCGAAGCAAGGTTTTGCGGCCCGTCCTAGGACCGAAGTAGTGACGGACCGCTGCCAAATACTTGCTCTCCAGGCGTCGTAAATATGCGCCATCCTCGCAATGATGCAGGCAAACACGAGCAATTCTGCATTCTTCGCACTTGCGGCTGTTTTTGGCGCGCGGCACCTGCCCTGCTGTCTCAGGCGGGCGAATGGGGATTGCGTCGCACATGAGCACGGCGCTCTTTTTGTGCATGTCGACGGTGAACATCTGATTGAGGTTGGACGCGATGCAGTGCGTCTCAGCCAAACTTGCGAGCTTGCAAGCTGGAACGCACGACTGCGGTGCAAACTCGTATGCCTGGAACTGAGAAGACCCTGCTGATGTCGGAATTGGTGCCAGCGTCTGCTCAAATGGTTTCATGCTAGGGAAGGCCTGCGTGAACCCCGACAACTGCTGAGCACCCTCATTGTTCTGGAAAGCTACAACCGACCCAACATCCCGCTGATCTTTTTCACGTTCTGGTTTGTTGAACATCAGAAGCCTCCCCCTAGCCGACCTGACCTGGTCTGCAACTCCCTCGCCACCTATGATGTCGGGGGTGCGGTACTCCACCACGGCCAAAGCAGCGGCAGAAGCATCCCCGCCGCGGCGTTCGACATCGCGGGCAACGCCATCCAATGAGGCACGGTTGAAGCGACGCTGCCTGGTCGACCTGACGTTCGGCCCGAACGCAGATCTGTCCGTGCCACGAGACGCCGAAGTCGCTACAGCACCAACTCTCTTGTAAAATGCCTGGGGAGGGGGGGCGGTGTTGTGAAATTGCCCAGCGGGCCCTTCCCCCTCCCCCAAAGAGCGCGACGGTGGGCCTGCTGGTTGATCCATTCAGCGCCACGAAACTTCTGGGCGCGCGGCCCGCGTGGCAGGGGGGGCAGCCGACTCCACAAAACAAGGCGCCCAGCAGGGCACCAACATAAAACGCGCACATTGGTCGGTTTTCCGTTGTGGGAAGAATCGCACATGATTGGCATTGGCCCTGGAGAAAGCCGTCAACGCCACAACCGAATCCCACCAGCCCTCTGGGCGTAGGTGGTCTAGGGCGTTTCCCTTTCAAACCTCCGGCCTTTCCCTGCTCGGGAGGTTCACCTCCCCCCCTCCCTGCGTTTGGGCGGGGGGGGGGGGGGGGGGAACGGGCCCATAGCAGCGTCCAAGATGGCCCAAGATGGCTCCAAGAGGCCTCCGAGAGCGCAAGATGGCCTCCAAGATGGCCCAAGACAGCGGTAGACGGGTCAAGATAGCTTCCGACACGCGCCCAAGAGGCCTCAAGACGGCCCCAAGACGGCTCCAAGTGCCCCCCGATGCCCCGGAGGACCCCGCCAAGAGGCCCAAATCCTTCAACGACCTGAGGACAATCAATGGTTGTTGCCTTCTCGTTGTTTCGCCTCCGAAGGGCTCTTGAGGCCTCAAAATGGCCCCAAGATGGCCCAATACAGCCCCAAGAGGGGCCCAAGAGAACCCCAAGACGGCCCCAAGAGCGCCCAAGAACGCTCCAAGAGCGGGCCAAGAGGGTCTCAAGACGGCATGGTTGGGCCTCCGATGGGGGGGGGGGCAAGAATTGCCCCCGCCCCCCTCTTTAGCCATAAGGACCAGGACGGCCCCGGGAGGCCCCCCAGAACCACCCCCCCAAAGAGCCCCCAAGAGGGCCCCGATACCACCCAAAAGGGCCCCAAGAGGGCCCCAAGAAGGCCCCACCAGAGCCATAATAATCCACAAGAAGGCCCTAAAAGGACCCCAGGAGGACCCCAAGAAAGAGCCACAGGGGGCCCCAAGAGGGGCCCAACATAACCCCAAGAAGGCCCCCAATATGCCTCCAAGTTTCGGAACACACGCGAGTTGAATGTAGAATTCAATGCAACAGCCATTACGAGTCATCGAAATACCCCGCACCTCTCATCGAAGCACCATCGTAATTTGCACAGACTTCCAGCTTAAACTTCTATGCGGGAAGCGACGTACGATGCTTGTGTTCTCGAAGACGGCTGCGCGACTGCATGCGTTCTGCCGCCCCTGATTCACCAACTCCCCTGCTGATCGTTTCTGGATGGGCTGGTGGGGATACGCGAAGCGTCAAGAATTGCAAACCAGCGAACGCCAAGGGTCCAGTCCTACACTGCGGAGCTAACACCACGACCTTTCCACGGTCACAGCGCCCACGCGCAACGACATCAACGCAACGGCGCGCGCAACGCGTTTTGCGCACACTTCGCACCACCGGGGTGACACAACTCTTCCTACATAAAAAAAAAAGAAAAAAAAAAGAAAAAAACAAAAAAAAAGAAAAGAAACAAAAAAAAAAAAAAAAAAAAAAAAAACAAAAAAAAAAAAAAAAAAAAAAATAAAAAACAAAACGCGTCCTGACGGGGGTCGGTGCAATCGAAAACTGAACGTCCAGAAACTTAATGCCGCCGCGGCGGCGTCCCCATTCTAGCCGCGCGAGCGCGACTGCGCGCGCGCGCGCTGCGCTGGGCGTGAACAGATCGGAACGCCACCGCGCGTCGCAGTGGACGCGCGACCTTGAAGCACGCAGAGGACGCGCTGCCCACGCCAATGCGCCCCGCCCCCCGCCCCCCGCCCCCCAACCCGCCCACCCGCCCGCGCGCCCGCTCAACGCAAAGATGCGGCTCGCGCATTTCGGCAGCGGAAGGATAACAATACCAAAGACCAGGCCCCAACGCTGCATTAAACAACGCCGTGAGCCTGCGATGCACCACCGTCACAAGCGCGACGCCGATGGTCGGCCGCCAAGCGCACACTCGAAGTACACCGCTGCCAGCGGCCAGCCCCACCGCAGCGCGGCTTGAAACCCGCCGACGCGACGCCATGGGCTACAACGAGCTGGTCGTCGCAATCGTGCGAACGGCTGTCTACGAGGCGTAGGGCGCGCGAACGGCGCGCCCCGTGCAACGCCATTGCGCCACTTGCCGAGACCAGCTCGCGCGACCTTCCCCGCGCATGCACAGCCAACCGCAAACCATTGGCAGATGATAGATTCATCCGCGAACGCGGTGATAGCAGTGACAGAAGGAGCCGCCCAAACCGATCCAGCCACCGCCGCAGCGGTGGCCACAATGGGCGAGGACGCGCATCGCCCACGCCCGCCCGCACACGTCAGTAGGATCGCCGACGAGCTGTTGGTGGCCGCCTTTACATGATACGTTGCGCTGGCTAGAAGTGCCAGGGCATGATGTTTCGGCGCTGACTAAGAGCATGCGGGTGGCGCCTTGCCGCGCGAACTCAAGCCCGCAGTTGCACTTAAAAAGCCTCATCCCTCCTGCTCCTAACCTTGCTCATCCAATACCCTCCTGGACTCTACGATCCGCCGTGTGCGCCATGTCCTCCTCCTCCCCCTGGCCCTCCCGCACGCCGCCCCCCCCCCCCCTGGCCGCGCAACCTCCTGCCTCTTCATCATGCCCACCTCCTCCCCTCCATGGCCCCCAAGTTCGCTCGCCCAAAGGGGGGTGGGGAAGAACCGCCTGGCAACGTTCAGACACCGCCCCGATGCCTTCTCGTGAGGCTGCAGGGAGGAATAAAGAAGGGAGAGGTTGTGAAAGTCGCACTTGCCACTGCGATTCCTGGCCATGGTGGAGGTGAACGCCCTCCAAGCGCCACCTCGGCCAGCCTTCTTTCTCGCAGGTCGCGGGGCCAAGGCGCGCTTCGCATCGCGCCTGAGCTTGCGAACCTTGCGGGGCCCAGCAGAAGGCACAGCTGGCATTGCCTCCTCCTGCCTGCTCTTGCACCTGCGGCACAGCCACTCCGCGTTCAAAGTCACAGCATTCAGCGGGTGCGTCTGCACTCGCCCCATGATCAACCGTCGCAGCGTGGCGTGCAAACATTCAATAGCTGACGTATCCGTGAAAATGGTCATGGCCGTGGCCCGCAACACGCTCATGGCAGCATCGCTCCCTAGCCCCTCCTCTCGAAACCGCTTTCGCCATTGCAACGTGAAGTCGTCGAGGAAACAATCAGGCTCATCCAATACAACATCAACGAAAGACGGATCATATAAGCAAGTGAACAATTTGTATGGGTATGTGTCATGATGTATGTACATAAGCTCCTTGACAGCACACAGCGCCCTCGATATCAGCTTGAAGATGCGATGCCTAAGATTGATGCGCCAACAGTCACGCCTCAGAAGAGACCAAGACGTGTCAACAGTAAGAAGCCTGCGGAGATGTTCTAAGCAACGTTCTTCAATATCCAGTGTCGCCACCTCGCTGATCCTGTACTTGCGGGGCACGTGCACACCACCATCCGCGCGAGCCCGAGATGCAACGCCTCTCTGTCGCAATTCCCATTTCGAACTGCTCAACGTGAACATATCCTTCATCAGGCATCGAAGTGGTTCCAACACCATGCGAAAAATGATGAGGATCACGGATGGGCACGTGTTGCACCATATCAGGCCGATTCTACGGAATCGGCTGTGCCTCTGCGCCCACGACTCGGTGCTGCCACCTGCAGGCGGCGCGCCTCCCTCAGCGGGCTGGCCAGGCGGGCCGTCGAGACCAGCGTCAGGCTCTGGCCCTGCTGGCTCTCCAGCCTCAAGCGGCAAGGCGTGCACTCCGTCGGCGACGGCGGGCAGGTGCACCTCGAAATCCCTCTGGCCATCTAGCTTGAGCGGAAATGGCACAGGACCGAATACCTGGCGAAATCGGAAACCCGCCAACGTGACCCTTGTCAAGTCGAGGCGTGAGTGGATACCAAGTGCTGGCTGACAGGGCTGCAAGGCGCCTGCGAAGACCCCATCGTGCGGCGCTGGGCCGCGTGCATCGCGCCCCTGGGCAATGGGCGCGTCGCCTGAGACACCCTCGCAAAATCACGAAGCGGAGGGTGGGGAGTTGCCATGCAACAACATCGAATGATAACATTGAACGGCTATCCTAAGATGCCCCGAGTGATATGAAAACGTTGAAACATTACGGCGTCGCCCTCGGATGTTAACCACTGGTCGCTTCACTCGTAGCCTTCGCTCAAAACTGAGAGAACACGGGGGTGGCGGGTTGAAACAACATATAAAAAACGACCCCAGATGGCACCCATGATGGCCGAATGACTCGAGCGCACCGAAAGACCAAATGCATCGAAAAAACGCTGCTTAACAACAGTTTCGCCCGACACATCCCCTGGATGCCACCTCGGCACAGCCGAGAAATTTAAACGGTAACTGTCACATGTGACAGTTGCTGCAGTCTCCGCCCCTTGCCCCCCACCCACCCCCCCAGGTCGTTACCACTACGTTCGGCAAACCCGAAACGACCGAGGTGTCACACGTGACGGCGACGGCGCCTGCTTCGCGAAATACCACCAGCATTAACAACATAAGGGCCCCCTTCGTCCGCCCAGAGGCGGCGCATGCGTTTTATGGCGCGGTCGCAAGGCATCGAGCATGAGAGTGCCACATGTGACGGACTTCCTTGCCACCCACCCCCTCCTCGTCGCCATTGCCGTCTTCGCACTCTTTGCAACGGCGGAAAAACCACTCGCGAAAGCGCAGGGGTTCACGCCGCGGGGGTGGGGGGGGGTGGAAGGGGGCAACACCATCATCATATTCATTCTCACCGTCTTTGTTCGCCCTGGGACGCCAGGGGCGCCTTGCACGACGCATAGTGCGACGCGCGTGACACCGCCGCCGCCGCCACCGCCGCCACTAACACCACCGCCATCGAGCGCGCCACGCCCACCACCAGACGTGGACGCGCGACCCGTCGCACGTTTGGGCATCCAGGCTCCCTCGCGCACATGCCGCCGAGACCGCTGAGCAGGCACGGTGGCGGCCATTGCCGCAGGCATCTGGCTAACTATGCTTGCCGACGCTGTGGACGCAGAACAAAAAGGCCAACCTCGTCGAAACAAATGTCAGCACCAACCCACCGATGTTCAGGATATGTGCTGTACTTGTGCCCAGACAGAGCCCTGACCACAACATGTTGCATCATCTTGCGCGCCTTCGCCATGTTTGGCTGCGCTCCATCCGCGCGAGGTGGCGTGAATACTTCGATGGCGTTCTCGTTTTTCCAGTCACCGTTGAGAAGCGTGGACAACAGTACGCGCCGTTCAGAGATATTCACACCACGAGCACAACACAAATCCAGACACAATTCCCGATACCGCTGCGACTCGATGGTAGGATGTCCAACCACCACTTGGAGCCGATGTCCCACATCTTCTGCGATGCATTTCCTCCAGCGCGCCATCAGACCAGGGGAGGTGATAGACAACACAAAATTAACCAAACCAGACAATTCGATCTTCTCTAAATCGTACGTCCTCGACTGGCATCTGGCATCAGAGTGGATGTCGCAGGGGAGGTGCAACCCAATCCAATCCGAACCCCGGGCGTCATTGATATTCCTCTCTGCCACGAGATTCGAAGCGCGCTGGTCGGTTTTGGACACGCGCGCCTTTACTTCGAAACCCTCGCAATGCCTGGAAGCGCCAGATGCCCGAAGCGCGGCTGCGGTCATGACACCACCCGTGCACCGCTCGAGGACCTGTATATGAGTGAGAGACAAGCCTGTGAACATCACCACATCCAATGATTCTCCTCTGGTGACACCGATGAGCGCTACAAACGACGCTTGTGCCTGAAGCAACTTTGGCGTGATACACTCTTTGCCGAGGCACGCGTCCATTAGAAACTGAATCGCCTGATCTGCAGGCGCGCTGGGATTTTGTTTCTTCCGCACAAGCTCATATTGCAAAGATCTCACCAGCAATTTCATTGAAGTTTCGTCGTGCCTGCTGTGCTCCATATAATAAATGGGCCTGACTGAACCAGACTGGGCAATGGTGCTGGCAAGGGTTCGCTCGAAGTCGTATCTGGCGGCCATGTCCACAACCGACAGCGACGTTGCCAAAGTGGCCAGCATGCCAGGCACATCGCGCCTCGACGCTGATACGTCGTGCGCAAGGCCCTGCAACGTGCGAGCCCCTGCCCCAGTGCGACAAAACAACTCCATTGTCAGCGCCCAGTGGGGGGGGGGGGTCGTGAGCGGCATAACCCTCCATACCCTGCACGCAGCGGACAGGCCGATACAGCGGAGTCAATCCAAAGTCTGTGCTGTGCGAACGCTGGGCCAAGATATTGTCGACCCCATCTGCCGCGCAGCACGGCAACCCGCGGCCGTCGTACGGTGCAATGTCCAGCATGTCTCAGCGATTCGGCGCGACGGCGCCCTCGGCTGGGCCAGCGGGATCGGCCGCGGCCCCTCGGGCCCGCTTGGCAGCCTCAGCCGCCCGAGCGAGCTCGCAGATCTCAGCTCGAGACGTCCTCGCAGGCACCGATGCTGCCCGCCGCTTCGCGGCGACCTGCTTGGAGGTGACAGCAGCAAGTGCCCGAGAAGGCCGTGCATCGTCGGGGACAGCGTCCAGCACGGCCGCGTCGCCAGGGCCCTCGGCCATGGGGAACGCCAGACACAGGGCAAGCACGAGACGCAAAACCTCGAACATATTCGAACAAAGCCGAAACAGCTACGGATGAGTGCGAAAAGGCGCGGAAGCCCTTACGATATGTTTAGCGCGGTGGAATCGGCTAGAAAAGCGTTGTGCTCACAATGGGGATGTGACAGCGTGGGGTTTTATTCGGTGCTTGTTCGTGTCGCATGAATCCACCGACAGAACTGGGCTAGCCCAAGCCTGCCAGCAAAACACCTCGCCCCCTCGAGAGCAACGGGGCCTCCAAAGGGCCACGTTGGATCCTGGCCGAAGGCCGTGCGCGCCGCCGCGTCGGAAATCATGTTAAGACAAGTAACAAAGCATGCCCTGGCAACCCTTTGCATTATTGGGTGCAGTTGCGAATGTCGTGGCCATTGCGATGCTTGAAGGGGGGTGGCACGGGCGGGGGGGGCATGTCCGTAACATGTGAACGGGGTCGATGCTTGGTTGGGGGTGACAAGGGCGGGCGGGGGGGGAATCTTGAGTGGGGGGTGGCAAGGGCGGGCGGGGGGGATGTCGCGGGGCGGGCGGGGGGGGGCTAAAATTCGAAGGGCGGGTTGTTTACTTGCATGGAAGGTGACCATGGCGGGCGGGGTGGGATGTCATGACACGCCACGATAAGGCGCCCTCTCTCCTAAGCAGGCGGGGAACGAGCAGGCGGAAGAGGAAGCGGAGGAGAAGAGGAGGCGGAGGAAGAGGAGGAGGAGGAAGGCGAGGAAGAGGAAACGAAGAAGGCGGAGAGGAGGAGGCGGAGGAGGAGGAGGCGGATGAAGAGGAGGAGGAGGAGGAAGAGGAGGAAGAGGAGGAGGACGACGACGATCGGACATAGCGTCTGAACTCAGGCACAGCCCAGTGATCGAATCAATCCCGCGATCGCGACTCTGCGAAACCAGCGAACTGCAGCGGACAAAAATTCCGCGCCCATTCAAACTGCCCACAAGGGTAACCCCCGCATCACAACACGGGAAGCCCTGCGTCCTGCGCCCCGAGGAGACGTCGCTGGCACCGCGGCCAACCCGAGGTAGACCCACCGCGCCCGAGATGGCGTTTACCCTGGTTGCCGCGGCGCCCTCCCCAAGGCACACGGCACAGGGCCGCGCGGCGGAAGCACCGGCGCGGCGACATATCTGGCCTAGCCTAGCTCATGGGCGGGTAGCAAGTGCCCAAAGGGGGAAGCGAGGACTCCGCTGAGTGGGCGGAGCCCCCTTAGCCCCGATCGCTGCCCCGCCTAAGCCGCTCATGGCACTTGCAGCACACTTCCAAACCAGATCTGGCCAGACAAATCCCACCTGGGCATCAACGTGTAACCCCTGTATCCCTCTGGTAATATCCGCGCCGTTCCAAACAGGGGCGGCGGCGACGGCGGCGGCAATGGCGGCGGCAAATACGACGACGGCAACGATCTGTCAAGGTCTCCAGAGGTCCTGGAAGTCCCTGGAGGTCGCCAGAGGCCCACTGCAAGCCCTCAAAGAAAAAAGCATGTCCGACACCCTTGAGGCTCGGTGCTCGAAACCCCCACGTCGACGACGCCCACCATCGCAACGACGACGACCGACCGACGACGCACGACGACTGGCCAACGGCGACCAGCAACGGACGACCAATGACTGGGGCACCAACAAAAAAGATAACAATCATCGACACTGCCACTCCGTGGGGCGACGAGGGAAGCAAGAGCGACATCGGCACCTCTCTCTCCTCGGAACCACGAGGAGGACGGACCGTCGGACCGACGGACCGACGGCAAAACAAGAGGAAGACATTCGCCTAGCGAAAGACCCAACCATTCGCGGATGTGAGTACCGCAATTGTGGACATCGTCTTCGGTGGCGCTCCCTGTGGGGCCACGGACCGTGTGAGGATCCAACATCACAGGACGGTTGGGGAAGAAAAACATCTGCATAAACTTTTAGAGCTCCGCGCAGAGTTCCTTGATCGGCGTTGGAGCTCCCCTGGCGGCGCCTCAGGCGCCGTCCAGGGCGCGCTCCGCGCGCCAGGGGGGGGGTCCAGCAAGGAGTCAAGAAATCCCCGTGGATCTCCGAAAGTTTACCCGATTCAACTTTATTCGACCCCGCCTCCCTTATATCCTCGCATCCTAAAACAACGCGGACGGAAGATCTCTGCCAAGTCTCGGCATCCAGGGGCTCGATGTACGGCCCCTGGGCCGTCAGACCTGGGCTCGGGATGGGGTGCAGACCTCTAGGGAGCCACGCTGTGAGCCGCGGTCGCCTACCTCCGAGATCCGACGCTGCGAAAAAAACGGCAGCATCGCGAGCAGATCCCGTCCACCTGTGACGGCCCCAGGGTCCCACATCGGGCGAGGAGACACCAGGTGCAAGCAAAGAACATCTGGGGGCGACACACGGGCACCGATGCCGCTCCTCCTCGGACCTCTCCTGGGGTACGCTCTGGACCAGAAGTTCGGAGCAAGCCCAGGGCCAACGAGGAGGGACGAGGGCCTCCCGGGAGAGACTCAGGAAAAGCAAACACTTGTTTATTACGTCGGCGGCTGGGCAGGGGACGTCTGCGCTGGCGAATGGATCAGGCCTGACCCGGGGATGCCGTCAGAGCAAATTATGCCACCATGCAAGGGGAGGAGCGGGAGGAGGGGGCGGACGGAGCGAGCGGCTCAGGGGGGGCGGGGCAGAAAGGCGAACACGAAGTATCGGTACCCGTCGGTCGGAAGAACTGGGGTAGAGGCATGAAGCAGGAAGGCGATGAAGTAGACTGGGCCTCCGCCCGCTCCCTTCAGAGGAAGGAGGGGGGAAACCACTCGATCATTGAAGTAGGAAGGCACTGAAAATAAATTGGGACCTGGGGATCGAGCCACCTTCAACGACCGACGGGTAGAGGTATCGGTGCAATGACTTGTTCTCCTCCGACGCCCACATCTCTGCGACGGCCCGACGGCCCGACGGGGGGCGGCGGACCAGTCGGGCGTTGCTTCACGGGGGGCGATCAGTGTGTGTGTGTGTGTGTGTGCGTGTGTGCGTGTGTGTGTGTGTGAATATATGTGTGTTTGTGGCTGTGGGGAGACTCGTACACCTTTCGTGCCCCAGGGGAGGGAGCCCTCTAGGGCCTCCTCGGGGCACAAAAGGTGCACATGCTCTTCACCTCCCATATATCGCCCCCCCCAAAACAGTTAAGGACGCACGATGAGGATGCAATGGCCTTGAAGGCCATAACGGCACTTTGCGAGCGGGGCGCGGCAAGCGAAAGCGGCCCAGCACGGGCCGAAGAGGCAAGGATGCAAGGGTAGCCTTGGAAAACCGCGCATCTGTCCTCTGCGGGTTGACTGCACGGCCTCGTTTTTTTGCAACTCCCACTGATACCGCCCTACAATCACGCAACCCGTAGGTCCCGCGTTGCACAACCAGTTAAACGTCGCAACAAATCACCACGGGAGCCACGGACCCCATCCTTCTACGTCATTTCACTAACCGCATCGATATCTGAAAGCCCCGGGGCCCGAACACGAGCGAAAACATCCGTTGTGAAACAATTGCAACGCCAGTTCCCCGGGGAACACGCCCAGACTGGCAGAAGAAGAAACAATGGCGCTACCATAAACTCGTGGTGCTCCGCGCGGACTTCTTGGAGTCGCGCCAGGGGCGGCGCCAGAGGCGCCGCCAGGGCGCTCCAGCGCAGATCCGAGAAATCCACGCGGAGCGCCAAGAGTTTACCCATCGGTCGGAAGAAGTAGGTAGAAACATGAAGTATGAAGGCGTTGAATGTAGAATTGGTCTCCGTCAGCCCCCCAAGGAAGAGGGAAGAAGGGATGAGATGAGATGAGACGACTCCCAGGGACGTCCAGGGAGGAAGGAATCAGCCCAAAACAAAAGTGGGGGGGGTGCACCATCGAAGGAGATGTTTGCGACAGGTGCACGCGGCCCCAACTAAGGCCTCCCACGGGCCTCTTCACGAGCTCGGATGCGCTCGTGGAGGCGGGCCAGTCGAGCTTCATACGGGACAGCGCTGTCCAGAGGACAACTGGCACTGCTGGCGACGGTGGTCCTGGAAACGACCGATGGGTATGATTATGCGTTTTTCGTTCTTCGACAAACCCGACGGACCGACCAGTCTGACGGACAACCCTGAGACCCCTGGACGTCCATTGATTTTTGGTGTGAAAGCGTCGCGCCTTCCATGGGAAAACCATCCAAGAAACCCAGGGCACCCTGGAGGCAAGCAGGGTGCTTCTTGGCATGGACCCCACTGTATGCCGTTTTCCTTGTTCAGCAGTCGGGCGTTGCCAGAACTGGGTTTAGTGGGGTCTGGTTTAGTGATGTGTACTGGGGGACGCCTGACCCCGGAACTGCCGTCACCCGCAAAAACACCAGCTCTGTACGGCACACCTGGTTTCTGGTGATTCTGGCCAAGTGAGGGGCTCCAGGGCCCTACTACGAGCCGGGTCTCCTTACCTAGAGGCCTCCCAGATGGGGTCCGAGTAGATAGGGTCGGAGGATCGCGCCGCATCGCCGATACATCGCCGATGCATCGCCGATGTATCGCCGATGTATCGGCCATGCACTGGCGACGTCGGCGGTACATCCACGACGTCGGCGCGGAGAAAATTGAGCCCCTCATCGAGCCGCATCGACGATGTATCGTCGATGCATCGGCGATGCGGCGCGATCCTCCGACCCCATCTACTCCGACCCCATCTAGGGGGCCTGGTTCCTGGGGTCATGGCTACACCCGAGACAGACCCAACGGACCCCACCAGCCTGCTGGGGCTGCCAGCGCGGCCGCCGCCGGGCCCGCCGGCGAGCCAGGCGCTGCCCTGCCGCGGCCCGGGGGCGCGGTGCTCGGGGCTGGGCTGGCGCGCGGGGCGGGCGGCGCCCTCGCGCCTGGCGCGGCCAGCGGCCGGGGAGGTCGCGGGTGTCGTCGCCGTTCGTCGTCGACACCCGTCGTTCGGCGCCGTCGCCGTCGTCGCTCAGCGCCGTCGCCGTCGCGATTATGGCAGGGGAGTTGCAGCAGCAGTCGTCGTCGTCGACGTCGTCGCCGTCGCCGTCGCCGTCGCCGTCGCTGTCGCCGTCGCCGACGCCGTCGCCGTCGTCGTCGCCGTCGCCGTCGTCGTCGTCGTCGCGGGAGTGGAGTCGGGTTATGATATGCGTGGCCCCCTCCAGCTGGGAAAATGATAACTCCCCACAACATCTCCCAGGGAGTCTCAAAACAGTTGTTTCCTACGTTTCCGACGCAGCCCCAAAACAGTTTTAAAAAATCAAAAACAATGCTCGCTCGTATCAATTCGATAATGCGTAAAACATAATAGTTCTAACGTTTTGCTGGGTCCGCCTCGGGTCCGCAGCGCATCGTCCCCCAAGAACCTCAGCGCGCGCTGAGTGCGATGTGTAGTTTGGCGGGGTTCAGCCCCTTTCCCCACAGGTGCGATGCGAGGTTCCGTATGGTTCAACCTAGGCCCTTTCAGGCCCTCCCCCCCCGTGCCCTTTGGGCAGGACGCGCACCGACTCGACGTCCGCCTTGCTCTGTTTTGAATAGGGGGTTGGGTAATGAGCGAGGGGGGAGACAAAATAAGGTCGGGGGCTGGGCGGGGGTGGGCGGGGGGGGGGCACATGACACATGACAGAAAGGAAGGCTGTGATGAGCGGGGTGCAAGCGCCCTTGCCCCCCCCCCCCCCTTCCCAAGGGATTCAGGACGCTCCCCCCCCCCCCCCCCGTCGCCAACGGCAGCAGCATCACCGCCATCATCATCACCACGCGCTGCCGTTTTGGATCGTACATGTCTCGGCAAGGCTTTGGCACTTTGTGTCCATTTTTTGCGGCAAGACCGCGATGGCGGACGGCTGGGGCGATGTGCTCGCCGAGGTTGCGGGTGAGCCTCACCCGCCGCCCCGCGGCCCCGCGGGCGCCGCGGCCAGAGGGCCGCGCCCCCCGCCCCGCAGGCCCAGTCGGGCAGCCGCGAGGTCGGTCGCGGCGGCGGGCCGCACCAACGCCCTGGCGCTGCCCCTGTCGGAGTCAGTGAAGCTGCCCACCGTGCCCAGACACATAGTCCAATGCACGGGCAGAGGCTCGACAGATCAGTGGCCGCTGCTCCCGTACGTTCGCATGGCAGCGCTCACGATCGAGCGCCAGAGAGTATCAGACCAAGACGTGCCAGCGAATCTCAACCGCATGTTGATGGATTCGTCGTCCGAGCTGGCTGGCAGAACCACGTCAAATGCATCGGTCCAGGATTCGATCGGCGTGACCCCTGGGGGCTACACCGAGTACGTGATCGCCCTGGCCAACACCATCGTACATTTCGAGCGGGACCAGAAGCTTGCGCTGGAGAGCTATTTGACAAATACGGTCCCCAAGGAGAGCTTGCTCCACTACGTCGAGGCGGTCAAGTACGACGAGACCCCGATGAAGCTGTCAGTGAACGATTCTTTCCAAGCGCGTGGTCGTGGTGCAGTGGGCTCTTCCGATCAGCAGCAGGTGGCCGTGTACCACATGGATCGATCTCGACAGTGGGGGAAGCCGAAGTTAGAGAGAACTGTCATCAAGCTGCTGCAGAGCTCGTCGAGGTTCGGGTGCCTTCTGAGGACCAACGCGGGCGAGTACGTCGGCATCGTCGGCGCGTCCATTGCTCCGCTCCAGTGGCTGGATCGGAACACTGGGGAGTGTCTTCGAGAGGCGGACCAACGTCGCACCACTGCTGTTGGACGGGCTGCTAAGGACTTTGCGTGCAAGACGCGCGCGTCAGTCCTGGACGGCGCTGGCCCGAACGCCCGCTGCGAGGCGCAGGTCGGGGTTGACCGACGAGGCGACGGCTGGGGCAAGATTGGTTTCACATGCTCCATACATTGCCTCGCGAACGTATTCACGCACACCTTCGACCTGACGGGCTCCGACGTGTCTGGCCAAATCAATTTCGCACTTGCCGTCAACGAGGGCTCGGGCTTCTCTTCTTTCTGTCGGATATTCCGCGCTGTGGTTCAACAGCGGATTCGCATCCGCAGGGGGAGGCCCCCTCCAGAGGCCACCCCGTGCAAGCGGCACTTGCTGTGCCTTTCGCTCGCAAGGGGGAGTCGACTGATCGAGAAGAAGACAGCTTTGCACCATTTGCCGAACGGGGACTGGAGGGACCGAGAGCACGTCGACATATGGATTCTCGAGGGCATCGACATAAACGAGAGCGAGATCAAGAAGTCGGTGTCGGAGGCCTTGGAGGTCGTCCTCTTGGGAGCTCGATTCACCCGGTGGCCGAGGAGCAAGAGGGCGGGGTCCGACGTCGCCATGGACGAGTTCATCCTACTTGATGGCATTCACGGCTTGGGCTCTGCTGTCTGGGCTATCTGGGCGAAAGAGATGGCTCGGGGCTCCAAGAAGAGACCTCGGCTGGGCGATGGCGGGGCTCTGCCAGCTGCTGCCGCCGGGCCTGGCGCCGCCGATGGCGGCGAGGGCGGTGCCGCAGAGGCTGCGGCTGCCAGCGGCGGCGATGGGCAGGGCCATGGAGATTTCAATGCAAAACGGCTGGAGAATGAGTACCATCGTAGCACCGCTGGAGATTGGATGGACACGTCGCCGCTTGACAGAGTGGTGATCATTCGGCAGGTGCTGGAGCCTTTACGTCGGACGATGGATTGGCACCTCGAGGTCGGCGGCAAGCACTGGGAGATCAAGCAGAGGGGCATGGTTGTCCAGGCTGAGTCCAAGGGCGCAGCCAGTTCGACGAGCAGGACGTGGCCGATCGTGGAGGCTGCGCTTGGCACCCCTGCGCGCGTCTTCCAGGCTGCGTGGGACCCTCTGTTTCGCGAGCACGTGCTGTGGAAGGACCTCGTGCAGCCGTCGGCGATGACTCGGAAGGCGCGCGCCCTCGCGTTCAAGCTTCTTTCGAGGTCTGAGTGCCAGGTTCGGGAGGCGTTCATGCATCGACATAGTTTGCTTCCGACTCGCATCTTCGCCATGATCGCGGACCCAGCCGTTGCGCAGGAAGTGAGTGACCTCCAGGATTGCCGCATGGACAGCTGGACGAAGGACTTCGTGCTGCGACACAAGGACGCGGACGGAGGCTTGTCGAACCCAGCGGCGATCGCAGAGTTGAACCTTCTTGCCGCCATGATCGACTTGGACATCAAGGCTATCGAGTCCCGCCACGCCTCGATCCGCAGGCGGCTGATGGTCAGGGGAGTGCAGACCCACTCGGCAACGTTCGCGGAGTCGTCGGCCGAATGGGTGGTTGCCCAAGCTCGTTTATCAGGCAGGGCATTTCGAGCAGTCGGTGAGGGGGGCGCGCCAGCAGGTGGTGGCGATGACGCAGGGGGCCCTGGCGGGCCGCCAGAGGGCGAGGAGGCTACCACCACTGTCAGGGGCACGGTGTCTTCTTGGCATGCTTTCCTGAGGGAGCAATCCCTTGGTCAGACTGGCCGCCAGTGCATCGCCGCCTTGAGCGCTGCGTACCGCGCTTTACCCAGAGCAGAGGTGGCGAGGCTGGCTGCCGTCGCAGCCGCGGCCAATGGGAATCCCCGTGCTGCGGATGCACCTGGCAGCGCCTTAGGCCTTCGGTCCCGCGACCTTGCTCGCGCCCAGGCCAAGAGGCGGCGGGAGGCGTCTGAGCAGCAGCTCGTCGCGGAGGCTGTCGTGCCGACCAGCCGCGGGGGATGACTGATTTGGCAATGCGGCGAGCATCGGCAGATCCCAACGCCACCGTGAACATGGACTCGATGATGCGGGCTGCCCAGTCGCACATGGTGAGCTTGCGCCGCGTGGCCAAGACCGAGCAGCGAAAGATGGCCGACGCGATGGAGGCTTGGGAGTCGACTACGGGCGCTGCCCGTCCAGAAGAAGAAGTACACCTGTGCTCAGATCGGCATGTGCATCTGTTGCCCTGAGGCCGATGTCATCAAGAAGTTCCGCAGGCGCTTCTACTCCGAGCTGAAGGGCCTCTGCGCCAAGGGGTCGCCCGAGCGGAAGCTCTTGGACGATTCCAGCTTGGTCGTGCGACTGCACGGCATCAAGGCGGCTGTCGTCGATGGCTGGGGCGTTGTGGCAGCTGGCCTCTCCGGCGACGACCCCGACGGCGTGGGCGCCTACGTGTGGTGGCACATCGGCTCCCACGAGTTCAGCCCCTACTGCTCCAACTTCAGGCCGCTCGCCTTCGTCGAGCAGGGGGCCGTCGGCGGCCAGGTGGAGGTATTGTTGGAGGAGCAGTTAGCGGAACGGAACCACGCTCATCCCACCACGAACGCGTGCGTGCACGCACGCTCGCGCATGCGTTTACGCGCGTGCGCCGCACGCGCGTAAACGCATGCGCGCTGGCACGCGCGCGCGCACGCACGCGTGCGCATATTCGTGGGCGCGCGCAAATACGGGCAGCTGCGCACGCATGCACACGCATGCAGGCACGCAGGCACGGGCACAGGGGACGAGGGAGAAGAGGAGGGTGTGACGAGACAGACCAGGACGACACTGGCGAGGGGAACGCAAGGGGGCTAGTCGGAAAGGGGTCATAGGGATCGATGGGGGGAGGATGATTGGGGATGGGGTGAGAGTGATCCCGTCATTGCTATAGTTTCGCCCCCCACGAGGGGTGCCACAGAGTCTTTGGTTGATTGGGAGGCGTTCAGTAGCTTGGACCTCACGGCCGATTGGTCGATCAGCTTTTGGGTCATCGACGAGAGTGATCGTGCCGTCGCCCGTTTTCGCCCTGCCGACGTCGTCGTGGTCTCCATGGGCCCCGAGTCCGAGCTGCGGCAGTCAGGGAAGGCGACGAGGCGGGCCACAGCTGCGCGGCCCGCCGCCACGGACGACGGCGACGACGGCGACCACGGGAGCATCGCGTCGGACCAGGAGGAGGACCTGGATGACCCCCTCCCCCTGGACGACGGGCCCGTGGGCGGCGACGACCACGGCGGCGCGGACGACGTCCGCGCTGGTGGCGAGGACAGCATACTTGAATGTAAGTTCCCGCAAGCATCGCCTAATCCTATGGTGGGGAGGCCTCTACATTTAACACATTAGCTAGTTAGGTTAACGGTGTGGAAATTGTAAAACAGCAGCGCTTCAAACAAGAGCACAACAATCAAACAACACGTAAAACAAAACAACGGCTCTAACACATCACAAACAAGCCCCGATAGGTTCCGACACGCCACCGAAACGGCCCTATACGTCCCCAAGAGCGGGAGGTGACGAGGAGGTTGGACGACAGGGGGTTAGGGAGGGGGCGGTGGAAGGCAGGCAGGATATGAAGCAATCCCTGGTAAGAAGAACAGTTGCACATTACGGAGGAGGAAGATGATGTGAAGAAGCGGAAGCAACACGAGGAACATATGTATGTCTCTTGGGGGTCATCTTGGAGCCGTGCCGGGCCGTCTCGGCAGGCCTCCTCTGTGGGTCTGGGGTGGAGTGGGAGGGCTGGGGTTGCATCGCCCTCCTGCCCCTCGATCCGCACAGGACGAGGTCGGCATGGACATCGACGAGTTGTTCAGCGAGGGCGAGGGCGACGACGGCGGCGGCGAGGTTCCGCTGCCGCCCGAGGCCCCTATGCCACCGCCTGTTTTTCCGTTGCCTCCGCCCCCGCCTCCTGTCTCTCGGGCCTCCCGCTCAGAGGTGGGGTCGCGGGCGAGCCGCGAGCCTGTGCAGCATGCTGTCAATGTCCAAGGAAAAAGTACGATTGTGTATTACAGGAAAGGCAGGTGTTTCGAGGCCAGGTGCCATCGTGGCCATGGTCGCTGCACAATGAGCGCAGCAGCGCACGGCAGCGATCTTGAGAATTCGGCTGCGCAGGGGCGCCCACTTGGCTTGTTAGTATCGTGGGTTCTGGACCTTGGGGAGGTCTGTGACGACAAGCCGTCGCGCAAAAAAAAACAAATTCGCACTCCTGACGCTGCGTCCGTACATGAGGCGGCGTGCTCGGGAGCTCCTTCGTGGCCTGCCAGGAGAGCCCGAGGAGCCAGAGGGATTGGCGTCCTCCCGATGAGCGATGAAAAAACGATTAAGGGGTGGGGCGGAGGTGGAGGAGCAGGATGCCAGGGAACGGTGATGAGGGGGAAGAGCAGGGACAACCGAAATGAGGAGGGGGTGAGGCCCTCGCTTCCCTTATAGGTTGCCGTGCAAGAAGGGCGGCTGGGGCGCCGATGGGCGAGGGGGACCGGGGTCGACGTTGAGGCGGGGGCTCTCGTCTTAGCGCCGCGCACGCTCATCTTAAACATCCGCAGCAGACGCGGATGGAAGGCGGGCGGTTTTCAAGTTGCGGCCCTCGCCTGAGCTCGTCTACAACTTGCATCAGCTATACTGATGGAGGGCGAGCGGTGTTCAAATTACGCTCTCGCCTTAACCTTGGCGCCGCGCAATCTCATTCTCAAAGCTTGCAGCACTTGCACTTCCCCCATCGCTGAACGGATATGTCCGAGGTTTGGCGTGGCGACGTGCCCCGTGCCTGACAGCCTGGGCTTGGCAAGTGGATGGGCAACGGTTCGAGGTGATTTGTCACCCCCATCTCCCCATCTGACGCCCTCTCTTGGCTTTCGCCGCCGCCCCTCTCCTCAGCTTCGTCGCGTCTGGCCCGCGAGCTCATGCATCTCAGACCCCGTCCCACGGTAAGTGCAGTCATCATTGCCGTGCTGGCGCATCTTGGAGCGCCCTTTGGGGCGATGAGGGCCCCCTGTGCACTGCGGCGGCGGCTGCGGCGACGGCGGCGACGACAGCGGGTGTGATAAGGGCGACAGCGGCGACGACGGCGACGACGACGGCCCTTCGGCCAGTCGGTGTGGCTGGGGCGCCATGGGGTGCTCCTGGAGGTCTCCCCATGGGGGGGGGCCTTCTGTGCCCTCAGACTTTTTCGAGACTCCCCTGTGAGACTCTTTTGGCACCGAGACTCTTCTTGAGACTCCTCCTGGGACTCCGCTGGACTGCGAGACTCTTTGTTGGTGCCCTCTCGGGGGCAGCTGTTCGAAGGATTCGGATGGAGACTGTTTCGAGACTTTTTCGAGACTCTGTCTGAGATTATTTCCTGTGTTTTTTTTTGCGCGTCCTGGGGGCCTGGCACGGGGGGGAGGGCGGCGGTCGCAAGGGGACTGTTTTGATCTTTTTTGGAGACTGTTTTGGGACTTTTTGGTGCCGTTTTTGGCCAGGAGACTGTTTTGAGACTGTTTTGAGACTGTTTTGAGACTGTTTTGAGACTATTTTGGGACTGTTTGGGGGTTTGGGGAGCCGTTCAAAAAGTACAGAAAAAGTATCGAAACAGTTTCGAAAAAGTCTCGAAACAGTCTCCCGCGCCGACCCCCCCCAAAAAATATACAAAAAATATCAAAACAGTCTCGAAATAGTGTTTTGGGAGAGTCTCAGAAGCGATTTGGGCACCCGCCGCCCTATTCCCAAGAGTCTCAAAACAGTCTCACAACAGTTTCAAACAAGTAGCTAAACAGCGCACTGCGAAACACACACATGAAAACACAGCTCCCCGAAAAGTCTCGAAACAGTCTCAGGGGGGGACTCTTCAGACCTTCAGCTGCCCAAACAGTGCCAGGGGGGGGACTCTGAGGACCCCCGCGTGCCCAAAGAGTGTCCAAAGAGTGTCCCGAGAGGGCGCCGAGAGGGGCCGCGAAGAGGGTCAGTTCCCGCGACGTTGGGCCCTCGTGGGGAGCCCTTGGGGCCCTCTTGGGCCCCATTGGAGCCGCATCGTGCCCATGTTGGGCCCCTCTTAGGCCCCTGGGAGGGCTCTGAGAGGGTTCAGAAAGGGCACCCAGATGCCCCAGAGGGTGCTCCAGACGCGGAGGGCCAAGCAATAACATATGTGTTTGGGTTTCTGGCATCAACGCAATCCTGGGCCCCTCGTGGGGCCCTCTCGGAGCCCCAAGAAGCTTGCCGAGAGGACCCAGGATTGGGCAATGCCGATACACGCACATGTTTCGGATGGGTCCATATTACGCCCTAGGGGGGTCGCAAAGAAGGCGCCGAGAAGGCCCTGGACCGACCGTCTGGGCACCGCTACATCCGTTTCATGTTTACATTATAATCATTAGAGCAAGGGGTCC
Source organism: Prorocentrum cordatum (assembly GCA_963575745.1). NCBI lineage: Eukaryota > Dinophyceae > Prorocentrales > Prorocentraceae > Prorocentrum > Prorocentrum cordatum. The sequence goes on from CAUYUJ010001343.1 coordinate 29,200, forward strand.
TGCAGACAAGCATCTGGCTGCTCGAAATCGGGGCCCTTCTCGGGGCAAGCTCGGAGTCGGCCTGGGCTTTAAGTTTGAAAATGGGGCCCGCGCTATAAATCTATCCTGGGCGCAACCAAAGGCCCCACATAGGTTTCGTCGTTGACCTTTTGGGGCCCATGGCTCCGGCCGTTGCGAGTTGAACGGGGCCTGGGCCTTAGGGGGCCCTGGGCCGCCATGGGGCCCAGCTGTTGAAGGCCCTGGGCCGCCCTGGGGCCCGAGGGGCCCCCGTTCGACCGTCGGCGTCGCGTCGCCCTCTTGGCTCAAATTTCGCAGAGCCTTTGAGCACGCGTGCTCCGACCGCCAGTGCCCGACCAGCACCGCGGCCGCCCGACGCCCAGCCGCTCGCATCGGAGATGGCCAAGCGCAGCTCCAACGGTGAGATGCCCGCTGCTGGTCGCCAACGCCGCCTCGGTGCGAAGTCCACGACGCGCGGTCTCTGCGGCGAGGCGCCGAGGGTCCAGCTGAAAACCGAACCAATAGCAACAACAACACAACAGCAGCAACACCACTAGCAATAGCAATAACAGCAGCAACAACAACAGTCGAAACAATAGCAACAACAACATCAACAACAATCACAACAACACAGCAACAACCCCCCGCCCCTGCTGTCTGCTCCCTGCTCCTTCCCCTCCTCCCTCCGTCCTTCATTCCCCCCGTGCTCTATCCTCTGATGCTCCCGACCCTCCTCCCCTCTCCCTGCCCCCTACCCCCTCGCCCCCTTGCGCCCACCCCCACCCCCCCCCGTCGCTCGCAGAGTGGCGGAGGAGGGGGGGCGGAGCGCGCGCGGGGCGCGGAGGGGGGGGTCGAGGATCCGGGAAGCAAGTTTTTGTTTAACAGCAATTGTTTGCCGCCGCGAGGCGTGCGACGACCTGGTCAAGCGCGCCCACGAGGACGAGGCCGTCTTCGTGCGCCGCAGTTGCGACGACGTCTACGTCCACAGCCTGAGCTTCATGACGATCACCGACGTCGTCGCGAGCATGGGCGACGAAGTATTCAAGAAGGATTTCATCGAGGGGAAGATGCAGAGAAAGAAGCAGGGTAAGAGGCCGTTCTTCCCCGATGAGGTTTGCAAGCGCGAGGTCTTCTCCATGAAAGTGAAGCGGAAGGCCCCCATCATGTCGAGGTCAGAGCTGCACAAATATTGCGGCCTCAAGCCCACCAAGAAGAACGCGAATTCGATCCCCTCGATGATGTTGCACTCGGAGGACAGCCTAGACGTCGAGGAGGCATGGCTCTTCATGTGGACGATCGAGTGGTCCTTCCTGCGCGCGCTGAGCATCAGCATGGGCGTCGTTAGCGAGAAGAGCTGTGTGCATGAAGCAGAAGAACCGCATCTTCGCCTCCCAGGGCACGCGGACGCTCGAATGGAGCATGGGCGAGCAGACTCACTCGAGTGGCCCGTCAACCTTGCTCGCGAACCTCAAGACCCACGAGGGCGCCGGCCTGGCCCTCGCGGAGGAGATGGCCAACTCGACGGGGATGCGGCGTCTCCGCGGCGGGGGGTTGCCGTCGGGCGGGGTGCCCTCCATGTCGCCGCCGATGACCATGTCAGGAGCGTGCTCGGTCCTCTCTGGCGGCATCGAGTCCACGCCAGCGGGAAGGGCGGGAGATGGCGAGACTGACTCTCCGCACACGCCCATGCTCTACAGCAAGGGCACCTTGTCGGCGACGACGATCAACGTCATGGCGGAGCGACGTGCTGCGAGGAGCGCTGTGAGCGGGGTGCCATCCGCCCTGTCGGCCATCGGCCGACTCCAGGCAGCGGCGGTGAACACCTGCAGCGTCGATGCTGACGATTCGGCGAGCCAGGCCCCCAATGCAGGGGGCCCCGCTGTGGGCAAGGGGGACCAGTGGATTGCGAAGCTCCCGTTGTCGAAGGTGCTCACTGCTGGGAAGTTGGGCGTCCAAGCGCACCACGCCGCTGGAGAGTTGAAAAGGCTGAAGGACAAGGATAAGGACCAGTGGAACAGACTCACCCTGCACATGACGAAGTACGAGCTCGCGAACAAGCTTCACGAGACCAACATCTTCAGCGCCTCGGCTGGCGATGTCAAGGACGCCTTCGAGCGCCTGCGCCAGTCCATCGATATCCCGCCCGTCGTCCAGAAGAGCATGTGCAAGAAGATGTTCCAGGAACGCGTGACAGTCGAGCTCCAGTCCGTGACCGACGTCACCTTCTTCTTTGAGATGGTGTGGCCATGGCCCACATCCTCTCAGGAAGCGGGCCTCACCTTCACTGCGGATTCGCCGAAGCTCCACTTCGTTGACCTCGAGATGGCCGAGAAGATCCGCATGTTCAACCAGAGTTTCATCAGCGGCGTGTACACTGCACTGATCGGGGGAGGCCACAAGAATAATGATATGCTCGTGACGATTTCTTCTCGGATGGCTTCGCTGATGGACGATCTGCTGGCCGACACAGAGGAGTTCTGCGAGGGCGCGTCGCACTTCTTGGGCGCGCTGGGCTCCACGGTGGGCGGCGTCGCCAAGATCTGCGACCCGACCAGCCCGTGGAAGGCGGACGGCATCGACGCCTTCTACAGCGACATCCTCTCCCTCGACCCCAACCGCGGGGACATCTTCAGCGGGCTGGAGGGGGTGGCGATCGCCATCGGCGCGTGCGCCGAGTACAACAAGACGTGGGCGACCCTGATGAAGGACAAAGTCATGGTCATGGAGCTCGCCCCCCAGGTTTCAGCATCCATGTCCGCCCTCTTGTCGGTGGCGCGCAGCCCCCTGGACTTCGACGGGGCGGTTGCTGCGGCCACCGCGGCGTTGAGCACCATCCCGAAATTCGCGTGCTCCCTGGGCGGCGAGCTCGCGACCCCCGTCGTCAAGGAGGTGACGGCCGTGCTGAAAGATTTGTCGGCCAGCGTCGCCTCAGCCGCGTCGACGGGGTCATTGGCGCAGACGCAGCAGAGCACATTCATCCAGCTGTTGGGCAAGGCAAGGCGGTCGACGCTTTGCCGTCGGACGTCGAGCTTCTGAAAATGAAGACGGAGATGGACGAAGCCGACGCCTCCATGGCCCGCGATGCCATCAGGGCTCAGTTGACCACGCTGATCAACGACATATTTGCTGACACGGCGACCGCGGTCAACCTTCGCGACGACTTGCGCCTCATCATGGGCAAGATGACAAAGGGCGACTTGGATTCGACGATGACTGCGAAGCTCGGCGAGTGCGCCTGCGTCCTCATCAAGAAGATCTTGACGGTGCCCGAGGGGAGTAAGGAAATGGCGGACGCCGAGATGCAGGCAGCGCACCACTTGCACGACTTCCTGCCGAACACGGCCACGAAGGGACAGCAGCGGGGCTTGGAGGCATCGAGCGCATGTCGGTCGCTAAGGCCGACCACGGAGGCAATCGTCCAGAAGTTCTTCGACGATGAGAAGAAGCTCATCGCGGAGCAGGTGGACCTCGGGGGCCCGCAGCTTGCTCCTGCGCGTCCTCCTGGAGAAGCTGGACGCCTACATCAAGGACGAGGCCGACTCGGACATCAGCTTGCACGAGCACATGAAGGCGCAGATCCACCAGTACGTGGAGGACGCGAGGCGCGTGGTGAAGACGGTGGGCCAGCACGCCGTCGACGTGGCATCGGCCGAGACCCAGACGACAGCGGCGAAGATCGAGCCCTACATGCACGGCCTCCCCGACGGCGCGGACTGGTTGAGCGCTGGTCCAGCCAACCTCCACGTGTGGAAAAGCTTGGCGGTCCACGCCGACAGTACGATCTTGTCCACGGAGATGAGCAAGACCACCGGCCCCTTGAAGAAGAATGTGGACGCTGCCGAGAAGGCGGCTGTGTGCCCCCCAGTTATGTTGGTGCAAACGTGCGCGGGCTCACGCCCGACGTATCTTTGTGTTTGTTTCTTAAGTTGTTCAGTGGGTTGCAGATGGGTTTCGAGGAGGAAGGTGAAAGAAGGAAAGCCGCGCACCAGTTAGCCTAAGATACCGCTGCATGGCCTTTCCTCCTTCACCTCCCTCTTGGAAGGCGCTGGCTCACTGGAAGTCCGAGGGTGAGAAATACGGATTGCGCATCGAGGGGGATCAGAACTACCAGAAGGTGCCAGAGATCATCACCAACGCGTGGGTGACTCTTGTGACAGGCAGTTTGTTCATGGCTTTTAAGAAAGCGACTGACAAGCAGTTGCTGAGGGCTACGATCGTAAAGACGACGAGCGCCCTCAAGGAGCGTGGGACTTCGCAGGGCCGTTTGCATCCAACCCTGTTGGCGCGGGTGCAGCTGGCCATGCAATTCAAAATTAATGTGTAGTTAGGTTTCCTGGGACCGAGTGGTGTGGTGAAACGAGCTGCCATTTTGGCGTTCGGCACGCAGCGAGCGCACGCAGACGCCGCGCGTGCATGTCAGCACGGGTGCTGGGTGCGCGTGTAGAAAACACTGCAGCACCCTCTCCCGCAGCGTGCAAGCACGCAGCACGACAGAGAGGTACACACACACACACACACACACACACACACACACGCACCACACACACACACACGTACGCACAAGCTCGGCCCAGGTCCCAGCCCGCAGACAGCATGCGGGCTGACAGCTACGAGTTGCGAGTCGGTCCGCATCGGGGCCTGACTGTGACTGGACTCAGTCAGGACGCGGTACCTCCAACTCTCTAGGCCAGAGGAGAAAAACACGTGTGGCGGGGGTGCGTATTTCTCTTCCCCACTCTTCCGCCCACCCCACCCCCCCGATCCCCCACCGGCCTAACCCCTGCCCCCCGCCCCCCGCCCCCGCGGATCTCGAGCCGTCGCCACCTACCCCCCCCTCCGCGCCCGACAGAGTCAGAGGGGCCCGACGGGCCGACGGGGTGCCCCAGCGGCTGCGTCCGACGCCCCTGGCATCGCCAGAGGGCGAAGTCAGCCGCGTCGAGGCGGCGGGGAAGGGGAGAGCGGAGGAGGAGGAGGAGAAGGAGGCGGAGGAGTGGAACAGAGACGGAAGGGAGGAGAAGGAAGGATGGTGGAATGAGAAAATGGAACACGGCGTGATGACGGCGGGGCCTCTCCTTTCCCTTCTCCCGCCTCCCTTCGTCCGCCCCGCCCCCCTCTCCCTTTTCCCTCCTCACCCCTTCCCTCACCCCTCCCCTTCGCCCCCATGTCCCTCCCCTTCCCCATCCCCCTCCCTCTTCCTCCTCCCCCTTCTGCTCCTCCCCCTCCTCATCCTCTCCCCCTCCTCACCTTTCTCTTCCCCCAGCTTTGCTTTCCTTGGGGCCCGTGCGCTCCGTTTTCTTGTTCATTATTGGCAGCGTTGCGTTTCTTCCCCTCCGAGGCCTCACGATATTTCTCATTATGCTCCTTCCTCGAGGCCTTTCTGGCTTTCCTGTCCGCCTCCTTGTCATTGTTACAATGTACAATGGCAAGGAGGTGATGTTTTTGTTCGTTGAATTCTTTGCATCGGTCTGAGAGCCATTAGTTCTTGTTCTCCATCTCGTCGGTTTTCATCGTGAGTTGGCACGCGACCTTAGCCCCCCCGCCTCCTCCCCCCCCTCCCTCCCCCCTCCTCTCCCCCCCCCTTCTCCCCCCCTCTTGCCTCCTGCTTCCCGCCCCGCCCGCGGCCACCCGAGGGGACAGGCCGCCACGGGCGGCCCGAGGGCGCCGCCGCGCCAGCGGGGGGGGGCACCCGAGCGGCCGTCGCCGCCGTCGTCGCCGCCGCCGTCGCCGCCGCCGAACCCCCCCTCTTACTCCCCACCCCCTCTCATTCCGAGTGGGCCGACGCTTTTTCCCGCCAGGAGCCCGCGGTGCGAAGGTGCCTAAGGCGAGAGCGCGTTTCCGAAAACCAGCGCGTGTCCGAGTGGGCCCTCGGGCCGCAGGCAACCGCTGCCGCTGGCGCCTTCGGTGGAGCTCTCTATGAAGGCGCGGAACGTGTGAGCGCGCCGAAGTGGACCCTCGGACCGAATGCGACCGCTGGCAATGGGGCCTCCGATGGAACTCCCTATGGGGCTCCGCCGCTATGCCCTCGCACCCCCCCTCCCCAGACCACCCCGCTGCCCCCGCCCCTCCCTCCTCATCCATCCCCCTCCACTCCGTCCGTGGCCATTTTGGCTCAAGGCCGCCTGGCTCCAAAGCGGCCTGCGCGTGGCCCGAGCGCGAGCTCGCGTCCGTGGGTGCCCCCCTTGCGCAGGTTCTTGCGCCTCGCGTTGGCTTCCTGATGTGCCGCGCGTTGGTTCGGCAGCGCGCGGCACGGGTGCTCTGCCCCCAGCCCCCCGCCCACTCGGCGGGGCGGGTTTGCGAAATTGCGCGCGGCGTGGCAGCGCCGAGTGTCGCCTGAGCGGCCTGCACTTTTTTTTTGCGCGACAGTGTCGCCGCGACACTGTTTTGAGACTCCTGAGCGGCGCGGCCTGCAGACTGTTTTGACACTCTTGACTACACTTTCCAGCAAAACCTCCGAATCCCTCCTGGAGGAGGCCGCTGCCATCATAAGAGTCGGGGACAGCGGGAGCAGCTGCACAGGCAGCAGCTCCAGCAGCAAGCGGGCGAGTTACAGAAGCTGTCACCGGTGTGGCCGTCGTCGGCGTCGGGCGTTGTTCGCGGGTGGCGTCCAGGAGCGGCCCATGGGGGGGGGGGGGCTGGCCGCGGGACGCATGAGGCAAGGAGGGTGGGGCCCCGAGATCTGGGAGATGTCGTGACCCCAGCCGTGACACCCATCCCCCCTGGTCATCATCACGCTCGTAGCCGCTCCCAAGTTGTCGCCGTCGTCGGGAGAATTCGTGGTCGTCGGGGCGGGCGTCGCGTCTGGGACAAAGAGCGGGCGGCGTGACTCCCCAGACAGGAGGGGAGCCCGCTGAGCAGACCAAGATGCGGAGACGACAAGCGACCACAATCAAGCAGAGGACACACCCCGGGCACTGCCTGGCGCATGCCAACAGTCGTCAGAGCACCGACAGAGCACCGAAACCATCTCGGAACTGGTTGTGGTCGATGTGGGCGTCCCCGACGGCCAAATCGGTCACTGCCGCAGCCAAGGTACCAGTATGCTGATTTCGAGATCGGTGGGTTGTCCCCCGAGTTGCCCTCCAGGGGGGAGCGGGGAAAGGGGGCCCGGAGGGTGCACCGGGCTCCGCGGCCGCTTGGGCTCCACCCGAAATGCCAGGAGAACGACGGGGGACGCCCTGGAGCGATCCATCCTCAGCCTGGGCCTGCCTGGCACTGGCCGGGCTGGGGGCCTCCGACTTCCTGCAGTCGGACCTGGAACAGAGGGACACCCTCCCAAGAACAGATGATGCCCTCCGCCGGCCCAAGCCGAAGAGCACCCGAGGGTGCCCTCCGCCAGGATGCAAAAAGAACACCCAACGAAGCACGAAGAACCTTGTAGGGCACCCTCCCCGAACCGGCTTCGATGTCATACCTCGGCTCGACCGCAGAAGTCTTAGGAGGCCCTCGGGGCCCTGCCACAAGGAGCCCCCCGCCATTCTCAAGCGTCCCCCGCGCCGCCCTGGAGGGCACCCTCCCTCGCGCGCCACGCCCGCGTGCGCGCGCCAAGGGAGGACTGCTCTCCCTTGCCCTGCGCGGCTGCATCACAAACGGCCGCTGGGTCTGACTCCTGCTGCTGCTCGATCGCGCCACGCCCGCGTGCGCACGCCAGGGAAGGACTGCTCCCTCTTGCCTTGTGCGGCTGCATCACGAACGCCCGCTGGGTCTGGCTCCTGCTGCTCCTCGAGCCTCCGCCTCAAGCGTCTGGGTTGGCCCCCGACGCCGTTGCGCCCGAGCACGACCTGAGGACACCACCAACAAAAAACACGTCGAACCGTCTGCGATCATCCAACGAGGCGATAGAGGACAGTGTGAAACATGAGAGCAATCATGAGCCGCCACCACCGCCAGAACTGCATGGAACTGCGTTCATGAAGGCCCCCCCGAGCTGGTGAAGGTGGTGGCTTTGGCTTCGCTGGTAAATGGACCTGCTGTGTGGAATCAGAGCAGGGCTTGAAGAATGCCGACCCGAGAAGAATACGACACCATCCTCTTCAGTCAACGTCCTTCTTCCTGCTGCTGCCCCTCTCATCCTCGTATTGCGGCAATCGCACGGACATGAGTAGCGCTGAAGTTCAGGAACGAAGGAACTATCGCAGGCAAACCGTAGAATGAGCACGCACGCTGAGGATGCGAGGGCCTTGCAAAGCCATGTCGACACTTCGCGGGCGGGGCGCGGCCAGCGTAAGCGGCCAAGGATGGACCAAAGGGGAATGATGCAAGGGTAACCTTGGAAAGTCGCTCATCCCTACTACAGTGGAGGCTCATGCTAAGAAACACTCTGCTTGCCTGCAGGGTTCCCTGGGTTCCTTAGGTTTCGATGGTTTTGCTGTGGAAGGCGTGACGTTCCCACAGCAAAAATCGATGGACGTCCTGGGGTCTCGGGGTTGGGTTTCTGTGGAAGGTTTCTTGTGGTTGGGCCTCCACTGTATGCGGGCTGACAGTATGCGCGCTGCTAGAGGCCTCCCCGCTGGGGTCGGAGCACAGGAGGCTGGAGGATCGCGCCGCACCGTCGATGCATCACCGATGCATCGGCGACGTCGGCGTGCAGAATATCAGGCCCCGCATCGAGCCGCATCGCCGACAAACCGGCGATGCGGCGCAAGCCTCCGACCCCCGGTGCTCCGAGCCTCATACAGTAAGTCGGCGGCTAGCGAGAGAGGGGAGTGAGAAGGAGAAAGCCTTCTCAGAAGGTTCTGAAGTCCCCTGGCCTTTTGAGAAGTTTTCTAAGCCCTACCCGAAGACACAACAAACCTCTCAGAAGGCGCGATGGCTTCTGAGAAGTCCCGCCGCCTTCTGAGAAGGCCTTCTCCTTCTTACTTCCCCCCTTGCTCGCCGCCGAGTAGGAGCTCGGCCACGAGAAACCTTCCGAAACCTTCCACAAGAAGCCCAACCTAAGACCCCAGGCCGTCCATTGACTTTTGGTGTGTGAACGCCTCGCCTTCCCATAACAAAACCATCGAAACCCAAGAATCGCACGGCACGCTGGAGGCAAGCAGGGTGCTTCTAGGCATGGGCTTCCACTTTAATTACGGGAGGCCTCGAGCTGCGAGCCTTGGACACGGGCACCTTCCCCGACAGGGACCTGCTGTGAGCGGCCCGAGAGAGGGACCACGTCGTCATTGCTCCACCGTCTTGGAAACACATTAACAAGTTATATTAGACTCTGGCACGTGTACTTGCACGGATATGCGCCTCCTAGGTAGGGTCCGAGTAGACGGGGTCGCAGGATCGCTCCGCATCGCCGATGCACAGGCGATGCATCGACGATGCATCGCCGACGTCGGCGGTGCATGGGCGACGCCAGCATGGAGAACATCGGGCCGCGCATCGAGCTGCATCGCCGATGCAATGGCGATGTGGTGCGATCCTCTGACCCCATCTCCTCGGACCCCATCTAGTAGGCCTAGAATGGAGGGGGGTCGGTGGGCGTGGCGAGGCCCGAAAAGAAATCTGGAAATCGCGCAAATCGGAATCGCTTGAACGCCGTTTCGGCCCAGCGCCGTTTGATGAGGCGGCGCAGGGGGGGGGGGAAAGTGCCATGCACGCGAACTTGCAAACATCTGAACCAAAGAGCGCTCTCGACTGCAGACTTGGACGCCGCAATCATCTCGGAAAACTCAAGTCCGGATTAATCAATTCCACTTTGGGCTCCCGACGCACCATCGAAGAGTAACCCCCGACCACCCCCAACCCCGATAATCCGGGAGTGGTTGGACGCCGGAATCATCCAGGACAACCGCGGACTGGGACAAATCTGGATTGGGCCCACGAGGCACGAATCAGGCGCTACCCCTGAACACCCCCAGCTCCGATGACTCGGGGCTCTGCACACCAGGGCATATGTAACAAAACGCAATCAGCAACGCAAAACATCACGACCGGAGCCCTGGACCCGATCTTCGACATGTGAAGGGCCCAGCAGGGTCCGAAACTGTGCGAAGACCCCCGCTGCTGGGGAAACACCAACAGGTACCGATACCGCTACTCCCCGGACCTCTCCAGGGGTGCGTTCTGACCAGGATCTCGAGGCGAATCCAGCGGTGGCGACGAGGGCCTCCCAGGAGGCCCCAAAAGGGGAAAACGAGGGGAAGGAAGAGGTGTGGGTACCCTTTTCCTTCTCCGAGTTGCGAAAGGACTGCAACGCCGGGGTCTGAAGGTGGACTGCGGGCCGCGGCTGCGCCAGGCGCGTCGGCCGAGCCCCGCCTGAGGATGCTGATCGCCGCGGCGCCGTCGGCCTCTGGCCTCCGCCTCGGGGGTGGAGGGGGGAGGCAGCACAGAGACCGCCACCCCAGCGAGGAGGAGGAGGAGGAAGAGGAGGAGGAGGAGGAGGAGGATATCGAAAGCGGGGCCATGCAATATCATGCACAGGATGGCGAGGAGGAGGTGGAGGAGGCAGACATGAAGACTGAGACTGCCCGTCTCGATTCCAGTCTCGATCCAACTTGCGAGTTGGGCTGTAACTGGCCGTCGTTGCTCCTCTTTTCCTGTCTCTGCCTTGCCGCATCTCCGACCGCTGACGTTTGCATGCGTGGGCACCTCAGCCATTCGGTTCAGGCCTGGAACCCGCTTCTTCATTGTTCGCGATAACGGGCGTGATCGTGGGAGGGGGCGGTGACCCTAATCACATAACGGCGGAGGGCTGCCAGAAATCCGAATAAATCCTCGACGACTTCGTAGGACACATTTACGAACGTGGGCGAAGTAGGGTGACGTGATCAGGGGGGGGGAATGAGAGGGCCGATCACGGCCGTTATCACCAAAATTGATATTAAAATCCCCTAGAAAGGGAAAGTAGAGGAAGAGGAGCAGGAGAGGCGAGGATAAAGGCTTTTGGTGACTGTCGGCAAGTGTTCGGCGACATTTGCTGATCTCTGTAAGCCTCCAAAAGCGTCAAGGGGATGAAGGAGGAGGCCGACGACCCCAGGGCATCGAAAGCGGGGCCAGGAATCTGATCATGACAAAGAGGTTTTGGGATAGTGCGGGTCCAAAAAATCAAGCAAAGCCGCTGGGGCAAATGATGATACATGTCTGAACGGCAAGAGAACGCAAGAGCAACGTCTCTCGAAACCGCGCGAAACAGAACAGGCAACAAACCGAACGCGCCGCGCCTCCTTGGCCGCCGCAGCCGCGGGGGAAGAATGACACATCTCGCGCCGCCAGAAGCGCTGCTCCCACGCACTGATGCAAACCGAGGAAGATTTCTTCTTTTATGATTCCTGGACTCACGTCAGAAGCTTGCCTCCACCTAGCTTCGGTCACTTATGGCGACATCTGGGGACAGATGTAGGCCTCCAAAGACTTCCATATGACAATAAGAACGAAGGAATTCGGGGATCAATAATTGCTTCCGGTCGGCTTCGGCCATGATGCGACGACATCTGGAGACCTCTGCAGGCCTCCGGAAGCCTGAAGACGAGTAGATGACCGACGCCCCGCAGACATCAACTGCGGGGCCAGGAAGCTGGAAGGCATGGCGGCTCCACATGATACGAGCGAGTTGCCAACAAAGGGTGCGTCAGACAAGGGCTCGGGCACGGTGGTTCGCAATCTTTCGAGCCAGAGTACTTCGTCAAGAACAACGCATGGCGTGTCGGAGGATCGCACCGCGGCGGCCCACCACGTGGTCCCCGAGCGTTGCGTTTGAAGATTGGCTTTCACGACTGGCCTTTGGAAGTCTGAGGCCCGCCAGACGGCGGCAGGAGGCCCCAAGACAGGCCCAAGAGAGGGCCAAAGAAGGGGGGAAACAAACATTGAATTTCGAACCGTCGGCTCCCAAACGCTCGCGCGAGGACCCACTGCCCCCCCCCCCCCCCAAAAAAAAAAGACGCCAACAAGCCCCAACAAGCCCCCAAGAAGCCCCAAGCAGACCCCCAAAAACCTAAAGCAGGCCTCAAGAGGCCCCAAGACGGCACAGATCCCAGAGCTGCCTCCAAGAGGCCCCCGAGAAGCCAATCGCGAGACCCCGACCAACATCCATGAGGCATCTGACCGAAGGCGCGGTGGCGGATTTTGCCGAAGGCCATTCGATATATTACACAATGGTCCCCAAGCATTGCGTTTGAACTTCGGTTTTCGCGACTGGCCTTTGGAACAGGCCCGCAAGTGTCCTGGAGGGCGACAACGGAGGACAAGGAGAAAGAGAGGGACGGCTTCGCTGAGAAAGGGGAGGCTGAATGGGCAGTGGGTGACGGAGGGGGGAGGGGGGGGGGATGAGGAAGAGGAGGAGGAGGAGGAGGAAAGGATGAGGAGGAGGGGGGAGGAGGAAGAGGAGGGGGAGAGGGGGAGGACATGCAGAAAGGAAAAGTAATGACATTTAAGGGGAAGAAGGGGGCGGATCGGAGAGGGGAGGAAGAGAATGAGGACCGAGGGGAGGACAACGGTGAGGATGAGAAGGAGGGGGGAGGAAGATAGGAGGGGGAGCACGAGGACGACGATGAGGAGGAGGAGGAGGACGAGGAGGACGCGGAGGGGAAGGGAGACTATGGAAGTGCAGGAGGAGGCCTTGGCGGCGGCCCCAGTGGCCCGCCCGATAAGTTACCCCCTGGCCCCTAAGCGTTGCGTTTGAAATTTGGGTTCCGCGACTTGTCTCTGGGAGCGAGAAGGGGCGACTGATGCCGCCGAGAGGGGGAAGAATGATTGGGGGGGGAAGGAGAAGGGGGGCTCTTTAGGGAGGGAAGGAACAATGGAGAGAGAGGACGAGGATGGGGAGGGAGAGGAGGAATGCGGAAGACAAAAAGAAGGGGGAGAGTGAGAGAAGGAGGGGAAGGAACGGGAGGGGGACGGGATTTGGAAGAGCACGAGGGTGAGGCATGACGAGGATGATGGGCGGGAGTCCGTAGCCATGTTGGCTCAAATTACCACGTGTCCACGGAAGCATAGCAATTCAAACATATGCACCACTGGCGGATCGATGGTTTAGCCTCGCTCGTGCGACCCCGCGCGGGTCACCGCCGCGGCGGTCGCCAAACTCTCTGTCGTCGCGGTCGTCGTCGCCGCCCCCGTCGTCGTTTCCGTCGCCGCCGCCATCGTCGGAAACGGGAAGGAGAAAGTGACAAAGAAGCCAACGGCGGCGCGGAGGAGAGGATAAAAAAAGGAGCGAAACAAACGGCAAGGAAAGCGCAAAGGGAGAGGAGACGGCGACAGAACGCGAACGCAGACAATGCCAGCGAAGGAGGAAGGACGGACAAAGGCATGGCAGAAGGAAGGAAGACCCAACACACAACAGGCAACTAAAGTCAACTAAAGGCACGCGAGCAACAAAAAGTATAACGATCTCGGTGCCACCAAAGCTTCCATCATTGAACACCTAAAACGGCTGAATTTTAACTCTAAGGGTGCATCGTTCACCGTCCAAGACCAGGCCTCTGACGGGTCGGAAGAAAGAAATCGGTCATGATAGAAAGGCTGGGCATGGGCAGTCGGAGGAGCGATGCCTGAGATCGCCAGCGTCTCCTTCGAGCAGCCGCGCTGCGCGCCACCTGTCGGCTCCGTCGCCCACGCGCAAAACGGGCAAACGGCGTTGGAAGAGGATGTCCCTTTTCTAATTCTTTGTCGAGAGCCGTGACCAAATCAACAACTGGCGTTGCCTGTAACGTCTTGGAGGCCCACGCCGTGCACTCGCTGTAAGTGCCGATCGCAGCTGAGGCAACTTCAATGCGTGGGCGTCGGGCGGCGCCAGCGAATATGTGACTTTCGTATTCCTCGTCGTATATGTGGCACATCGCCTGTGCGTAGCATGCGTAGTAAGCTCTGCGTGGTGCCGAGGCTCGTCCAGTCCTCTGGTGCGCGCCCAGCAGCGGCATCCACGACCCTTGGTCGAGTTGCGCATTTCACATGGATCTTGATGGTTCGCGAGTCAGCCTGGGCATCCTTTCGGGCTCGAACAGCGGTCTGGGCGCAAAACATCCGAGTCAAGGCGCCTGACGGCTGTGGGCCGGCCCGAGACTTGCCTGTCGGCGTTGGAACGGCCGTTGGCCCAGGCGACGGCGGTGCTTTCCAGGCGCGACACTGTGCTAGGCGAAAGGGCCAGACCTGCACTGCATTGGCGCGTTGGCTGTGACCCCAACCGGCGCGGCGGTCGCGGATGCCCGGGCACCGTGTCAATTAACGTGGCGCGTTGGAAATCGCACGCGACGGCTTCTCGGCCAGGGAGCAGCGCGGGCGTTCCCATATGGCGCTGGTCAGACGTCACCGCGCCGACCTGAGGGCGTTGAGATATCTGATATAGGGCTCGGATGTTCGACGAGGACGCATCCGCGCCCTTGTACCTGGGCAGTCGCCGCGGCCGCCATACTTGGCCACGATGCGTGAGACCGCTGGCAGGTCCAGCGTTGCGGCCTGATGGCGCAACCACCATTGCCATGCCGCGGTTGGAGCTCAGGTACCTAAGGAGGCGTTTTCGTTTTCTGGATCGCCTAGGCCGCCGCTGGTCACAAGCTGAAATGCCTCGCCTGTCTTGATGTGGTGGCACGTGGCAATCTGCGAAAGGCGGGCCTCCCCCCGCGCAGCTGACAGAGGTACATCCGCCGGCGAAGATGTCACTTGCGTATTCCTCGTCGTAAATGAGGTTCGTCGCCTGTGCGTAGCATGCGTAGTAAGCTCTGCGTGGTGCCAAACCTCGTCCAATCCTTTGGTGCGCGTCCAGCAGCGGCGTCCAGGACCCTGGATTGGGCTGCGCATTTCCCAAGGGTCTTGATCCGTCGCGAGTCAAGGCTGTCGCGGTCGCCGCGGCAGCCTGGGCGTCCTGGGCATCCTTTCGCGTTCGGCGCGTTGGCTGCCCGCTTGGAAGCAGGGGTTCGGACGGCGGTCTGCGTGATAGACGTCCGAGCCGAGGCGTCTGATGGCTCTGTACGGGCCCGAGACTTGCCTGTCGGCGTTGGAATGGCTGCTGGCCCAGGCGGCGGCGGCGCTGCCAAGCGTTGAAATTTTCGTTGGGCATCCGGACTAACGCGCGACACTACGAGCAGGGCTCAGCCACGGGGAGTGCCCGAGCTATCCGCCGAAGTTCAGAGCGTGACAATGCGCTGCGCCGCGCGCGCTGCCAGGCGACAAGGCCAGACTGTAGTGTCCTGGCGCGATGACTGCGACCCCGGCCCGCGCGGTGGTCACGGACGCCCGGGCACCGTGTTTGACGACGCGGTGTAAATGGACGCGGCGAGGTGGAAGTGGCCAGAGACGGTTTCTCGGCTAGGGAGCAATGCGGGCGATCCCATCTGACGCTGGCCACGCGTCATCGCGCCGACCTGAGGGCGTGGAGACATCTGATGTAGGGCTCGGATTTTCGACGAGGAAGCACCAATTTCCTTGCGCCTGGGCGCTCGCCACCTGACCGCAGAACACGTCGCGGGGGGGGTCCCATCATAGCGCGCCCCCCAAGTCATGATTGCTACGATGTGTGAGACTACTGGGAGGTCCACTGTCGCGGCATGACGGTGCACCAACCGCTGCCATCGCCGGCGCGGTTGGAGCTGAGGCACCTGAGAAGGCGCTGTCGTTTTCTGGGTCGTCCAGCTCGCCGCCAGTCACCAAGTGGACGATCTCGCCTGTCTTGACTTGGCGGCACGCTGAAATCTGCGAGGCGCGGGCTTCCCCCCGCGCGTCTGATAGAGGCCCATCCCCTGGCCCCGCGCGGACACCAGCGCGATGGCCTTCTCTAAACTGGCGGCGTGGTTGGCCGAAGATGGGGCGCGGATGGGAGACCGACCGCGGTCCTGGCCCCGAAGGCGTCGGGCAGGCGCTCTCCGCCATCGGGCGCGCTGGCGCGCGCGATGTGCTCGCATTTCGCCAGCTACGCAGTTTCTGCTCCGTTCCCAATCCTGGTAAATTATCACCGATGTCGTGGGAGGTGTCCACGACGATCTTCTAGCGTTCGATGGGCGCGCGACCATGCTGCTTGTGCCACTCGGCACGAACGGTTTCTTCCGCGGGCTAAGCCGGGGGGGCGCGGGGGAATGCCCCTGAATGCGGTGGTCCGTCACCCATAGGGCATCATTTTGTTCGCCGCCGTCTTTCGCTGCCCGTCGGAAGGAATTGGCGCCGCAGCTGCCTGGGTCACGAACGGTAAGAACAAACAAATGTGTTGCTTCTTCCGTCTGCCTCCAGATTTTCATGTTTCAGCGTTCGACTCAACGCGGGTTCTCTAACGCGTGGCCGTCAAGTGCGCGACGCGACGCCACCTCCCGGATGAAACCCCTCGCGCGTCAATGGCGCGGTCTACTGCCGACGTCCACACCGCCCCTTCACTCTTATCCGCATCTGCGGGGTGCCACGTGCAGAACATATTCTGTCAGACTCTGGTAATGTATGCCAGCGTTGCTGCAGTTCTGCCAGCCAGTCAGAGATGGTCGAGTGGCGACAAAGTCCATGCTGCGACCTGCAGAACGTCCTGAAGGGTACAGCTTCACATGGCGGGGGTTGGTTCACCAGACTCACCACATGCAGTGCCACTCGACCTTGAAAGTGTGGTTCTTTATAGCTTGTGGGTATTATGCTAAGCCTCAGCTAGCTAGCCTAGGGAAGCCCTGTGTAGAGACGATCCCGAAATACAGGCAATAACATTTTAATGATAATGCCAAGCACCATGTACCAAACTGTTTGAGCAGAGCGGAGAGGATAAAGCGAGGGCGCATTTAACTTTTTGCGGGTGTGTGTGGTTGTGTGTTTGTGCCTGTGTGTCTGTGTGCCTGTGGTGTCTGTGTGTCTGTGTGCGCGTGGATGTGTGTGTGTGTGTCTGTGTGTACGCGGTTCGGTCGGTCGGAGCGGCGAGCGGTGCGCTCCCGCGCGACCGTGGCCTCGCTTCAATACGACCAGCAAGACTACCATCCGCCACCGCCACCCGCCCCCCTCCGCTGCCTACCTCTGATCCTGTTTGGCACTCATGTCTCCTGCATCGCCTCGTTCACTCACTGACTCCTCCTGCTCCTCCTCCTCCTCCTCTTCTTCCTCCTTCTCCTCCTCTTCCTCGTCCTCCTCCTCCACTTCATCCTCCTCCTCTTCTTCCCTCCTCCTCTTCTTCCTTTCCTCCCTCCTCCTCCACCTCCTCCTCCTCTTCCTCTTCCTCTTCCTCGTCCTCCTCCTCCTCCAGTTCCTCCTCCTCCTCCGCTTCCTCCTCCTCCTCGTCTTTCTCCTCCTTACTTTTCGTCGTCTTCTCCTCCTCCTGCTCCTTACCCTCCTCCTCCTGCTCCTCCTCCTGCACTTCATTATCCTCCTCCTCTTCATCCTCCTCCTCCCCCGCCCCTCCCTTCTGCTCCTCCTCCTCTTCCTCCTCCTCCTCTTCCTCGTCCTCATCCTCCTCCTCCTACTCCCCCTCCCCCTCCTCCTCCTCCGCGTCTTCATCCTGCTCTTCCTCGTCCCCCCCCCCCCTCCTCCTCGTCCTCCTTTACCTCCTCCTCGTCTCCTCCCTGTTCTCCTCCTCGTCGTCCTCCTCCCCCTCCTCCTCCTCTACCTCCTCCTCCTCCTCCTCCTCCTCCTCCTACTCCTCCGCCCTCCGCCATCCATCCTCCTCCTCCTCCTCCTACTCCTCCTCCTCTCCTTCCTCCGCATCCTCCGGATCCTCTTCCTAGTCCTCCTCCTCCTCCAGTTCCTCCTCCTCCTCCGCTTCCTCCTCCTCCTCGTCTTTCTCCGCCTTACTCTTCGTCGTCTTCTCCTCCTCATCCTCCTCACCCTCTTCCTCCTCCCCCTGCTCCTCCTCCTCCTCCTCCGCCTCCGCCTCCTCTTCCTCCTCCTCCTTCTCCTTCTCCTGCTCATCCGTTCTTCCTCATCCTTCTTCTCATCCTCCTCCTCCTTCTCCTGCTCCCAGTCGGCACCCATGCTCCTGGCATCGCCCCATTCACTCACTGAGTCCTCCTCCGTCTCCTCTTCCTCCTTCCTCATCTCCTCCTGCTCCTCCTCTTCGTCCTCGTCCTCCAACTTCTCCTCATCCTTCTCCTTCCCCTTCTCATCCTCTTCCTCCGCCTTCACCTCCTCCTCCTCCCCTCCTCCGTCCCTCCCCCTCCTCCTCCTCCTCCTCCTCCTCCTCCTCCTCCTCCTCCTCCCCCTCCTCATCATCCTCCTGCTCTTCCTTCTCCTCCTATTCCTCGTCTCCTCCTCCCCTTCCCCTCCTCACTCTCCTTCACCTCCTCCTTCTCCTTCGCCCCTCCCTCCCTCCTCCTCCTCCTCCTCCTCCTCCTCCTCCTCTCCTCCTCCTCCTGATCATCATCCTCCTCATAATGCCCTTCCTCCTCATCCGCCTCAAGGTGCCTCCTCCTCCTCATCCTCCTCCACTTCCTGGTCCTCCTCCTCTTCTCTCCTCCTCCTCCCATCCCCCGCTCTCCTCCCCCTCCTCCTCTTCCTCGTCTCTTCTCTTCTCTCCTCCTCCTCCTCCTCCTCCTCCTCCTCCTCCTCCTCCTCCTCCTCCTGCGCGTCCTCGTCCTCCTCCACCTCTTCATCCTCCGCCTCTTCCTTCTCCTCCTCCTCCGCCTCCTCCTCGTATTCCCCCTCCTCCTCCTCCTCCTCCTCCTCCTCCTCCTCCTTAGTAGTATTCCCAACATTCGCATTACGATTAGTACTACGATGGTTACCATTACCGTTACGAGTACCATTAGTACTATCATTTTTTGTAATGATAGAGATGATGATGATGCGGAGGATGATGATGCTGATGCTGATGATGATGATGTTGATGATGATGCTGTTGATGATGATAATGCTGATGATGATGCTGATGATGACTATTGCTATCTACATTTTTTTACTAGTATTAATATCATCCTGCTCTTCATCCTCCTCTTCCTCCTCCGCCTCATCCGTGTCCGTTGCCTCCTCCTCCTCGTCCTCCTCCTCCTCCTCCTCCCACTCCTCCTCTTCCTCCTCCTCCGTTCCTCCTCCTCCTCCTCCTTCCAGTCGCCGCGGCCATCCGCGAGGAGGGATTTGCCGACCAGAAGGACGGACGACGACGAAGACGACGACAACGACGACGACGAGAACGAGAGCGAGGACGGCGAGGACGGACAACGACGTCGGCGACTTTGACGACGATGACGACGACGCACTGCGTGGGGAGGGGGGGTGTTGCTGCGTAGGCCCGCTGTCGCCGACGACGGCGACCACTACAGATATGGGAAGAGGGGGAGGGTGGTATTGCGTAGGCGAGCTGTAATCGACGACGACAACGACGGCAACGACAACGACGACGACGACGTTGACGACGACAAGGACGACGACGTCGACGTCGACGACGAGGATGACGAGGATGAGGACGGGGGCGAGGACGAGGACGAGGACGACGACGACGGACAAACACGGCGCCGACGCCGACGACGACGACGCACGACGGATGCTTCATGGGGGGAGTGCTTGGCAGGCCCGCAGTCGTCGATGACGACAACGACGACTAACTTGACGACGACGGCGTCGAGGGCGAGGCCGAAGATGAGGACGAGGGCGAGGACGACGACGACGGACGACGACGGCGTTGACGACGACGCACTGCAGATGCCCTCAGAGGGGAGGTCCTCCTCCTCCTCCTCCTCCTCCTCCCCCTCCTCATCCTCCTCCTCCCCCTCCTCCTCGTCCTCCTCCTCCTCCTCCTCCGCCTCCACCTCCTCCTCCCTCTCCTCTTCCTCCTTTCCCTCCTCCTCCTCCTCCTCCACCTCCTTGTTCCCAGCCGCCGCGGTCGTCCGCGAGGGCGATTGCGCCGACCAAACGGACGAACGACGACGACGACGATTACGACGACGACGAGGATGAGGACGAGGACGGCGACGACGGACGAGGACGGCGGCGACGACGCTGACGACGACGGCGCACTGCGGATGCCATATTGTGGGGAGGGGTGTGTGCTGCTGCGTAGGTCCGCCGTAGTCAACAACGGCGACCACTGCGGATGCCGTATGGGGGGGGGCTGCGCAGGCCCGCTGAAGCAAACGACGACGACGATGACGTGGACGACGACGGCGTCGACGACGACGACGCGGAGGACGAGGACGAGGACGACGATGAGGACGAGGACGAGGACGAGGAGGACAAGGACGACGACGACGACGACGGACAACGACCGCGCCGATGACTGCGACGACGCACGACGGATGGGTCATGGGGGTGTGCTGCGTAGGCCCGCTGTAATCGATGACGACAACGACGACGATGGCGAGGACGAGGGCGAGGACGACGGACGACGACGGCGACGACGCACTGCAGATGCCCTATGGGGGTGGGGAGGGGGGGCTGCGTAGGTCCCCCGTACGCCGTAAGCGACGCGACGACGACGACGACGACGCACTGCGGATGCCCTATAAGTGGGGCGCAGGCCCGCTGTAGTCGACGACGGCGACGCACTGCGGCGGATACCCTATAGGGGGGGTGCTGCGTAGGCCCGTTGTATCCGACGACAACGACATCGACGACGACGACGATCCCGCTGTACTGGACGACGGCGACGGCGACGAGGACGAAGACGACGACGGAGACGGCAGAAATACTGCTGGGGGGGGGCGGGGGGCAGACGACGAAAAAATCAGTTCTGGCGGCTGGACACCGATTCGTCTGCCCAACTGAATCATTCTGAGGCCCCGGGGGGCGGGGCATGTTTAATCGTTTTCTCCCGTTGGGCGTAGTCTTGTTGAACGTCAGAGGAGTAGGTAGCACGGCGGGCGCTTCGGCCCACGCGTGGCTCTGGACTGCGGCCAGCGATGGTGCAGACCAGGGGCTGCGGATGGACTCGAGCATCTGCGATGGGGCCCTCAGTGGCGGGCTGCGCTGACGAGAAAGAGCGCTCTCTCTGCGGCGGCGAAAACAATCCGGTGACCACGCAAGTAACTCCTGAGATGCCATGGGAAGGCCCGGTGCAAGGGGGTGCCGGAGTCGGCGTGGCCTCAGAAACTCGGCGGCCCAACTCCTTGGGCACCTGAGCTTCTGGAACGAACCCGCGGGCACTCAGCTCGGAAGTGGTGCTCCGATCCGCGGATACTGCGCGTCATCGCTGCCCCGCCGCGTGATCGTCCGCCGTCGCCTTTTCTCGTTGACTCTGCCTCCGAAGGAGGCGTGATCGACGTGGTCGTCGGTCAGCTGGGCGAGCAAGCTGTGCTTCTAAGCGCCCTTGCCTCGTCCCTGACCTCTCCCACCGAACGAACGGCCGCTCATCTTGATCAGCTTTCCAACTTTTCCGGTGGGCTTTTTTCACGTGGCGTCGGCACTAACGCTTGTCATGATTCAACTTCCAGAATGCTGGGGCGTCGATCTGGGTTGGGGATTCGCCTCTGCGATGATCCACTGTATAACCGATAGTTTCTCCGAGGTCTGAACAGGTGTCCGAGCTGGTGCCGTTGGCGTACTCAAGGTGGGCGGGCGCTTCCTCGGCAGAGGGCTGCCAGCGGGCAAATAGCCACCTCCAGCGCCTGAGAGTTCGGCCGCGCTAGCAACCCAGAGTTCAAGCAATAGTGAGTGTCGAGGGTATGCTGCGCTGGCGTCGTTACTGCTACAACTGGCCATGCCTAAGAAGCCTTCGAAGGATGGTTGTGCATGGAGGGCGCCGGCGATGTCGTTGGGCGCGCGCTGCACGATGCGACCAACGCGCATGAGCGTTGACAGGAATTTGCTGAACACAGGGGCCGCAGGGCTGGAGCAGCGTCATGAGCTGGCTGGCGGCGACGCCGGCCGCTGGCAGGACGGCCAGTTGCAGCCTCCCCATGACATCGCAGCTCCACCGTTGAGCGTTGCTCGGAATCGCAGTGCGCAGAATCCGTCGCCACGAAAACTCGAAATAATCCCTGGTAGTTTGCAGGCGCGCCTCTGCACCAACGGGTCCAAACTGGGCTGCGAGGTTCGCGGTGAGGTACGTGACGGCATCTTCCTTTCTTCCGTTAACAGTTCCTGTTTCTGCCATCTCTGTAAAGTGCATAGAACGCGTAAGCTCGCGAGCGGCGTTGCCGAAGTTCAAACGATAGCACCACGATGCTGAGCGCTGTCCATGTCGGCGGCGAGTACGCTTCAGGCGAGTAGGTCCTGCACCTACTGGTGGAGCAAATGGGCGGATTCCCGTTCGTAGCCGAACGCGTTCCACTACTCGCAAAACACCGACTCACAAATGTACTCGATTCGCCGCGTGGGATTTCGATGTGTTACACCGATGCGAACAAGTAGTTTCGGAACAACTGCGAGTAAGCACTTTGCAAATAGCAAAGCGCGTTCGATGACAAAAAAAATTGCTGGCGGGACGCGATGCCGCCTCTGCCACTGACACCGCCTTGACCGGCGCCAGGCATCATGCAGATGGCCCAGAGCAAAGAAACCACGGAAGGGATGAGGATACTGGTCGATAGTGCCATATGGGATGTCCTGCTTGCAAGCGGTTTGTTTGAGATGTGGATTCGGGGCAGGCGCCTTGGGACCCAGTCCTGTCTAGGGACGAAGGCCATAGTAGTGGAGCCCCCGATAATGCACGAGGCTCATGAACAGTACTATCACTCACCAACTCAAAACCACTCGAAACGCACAGCGTGCTGATTAAACAGAAACCGGCACCACTGCGCTCAATCCGAAACAATCCAATGGCCAAATTGCGCAGTAGTGTGATGACGCCTCACAGCCACTGCCAGGAAACTGCTGATGGTGAATGGATGCTCACAACTACACAGGCCAATTGTCTCCAAAGAGAGGGTATATCAATCACGAGGAGGAGGATGAAGAGGAGAAGGAATGGGAGGAGGAGGAGGAGGAGGAGAAGGAGGAGGAGGAATGGGAGGAGGAGGAGGAGAAGGAGGAGGAGGAGAAGGAGGACAGGAGGAGAAATGGGGGAGGAGGAGGAGGATGAGGAGGAGGAGGAGGAGGAGGAGGAGGAGAAGGAGGAGGGGGAGGAGGAGGAGGAGGAGGAGGAGAGGAGGAGGAGGAGGAGGAGGAGGAGGAGGAGGGGGAGGGGGAGGAGGAGGAGGAGGAGGAGGAGGAGGAGGAGGAGGAGGAGGAGGAGGAGGAGGAGGAGGAAGAGGAGGAGAAGGGAGGAGGAGGAGGAGGACGAGGAGGACGAGGAGATGGAGGAGGAGGAGGAGGAGGAGAAGGAGGAGGAAGAAGGGGGGAGGGGGATGAGGAGGAGGACCTGGAGGAGGAGGAGGAGGAGGAGGAGGAGGAGGAAAGAAGAGGAGGAGGAGGAGGCGGAGGAGGAAGAGGAGGAGGAGGAGGAGCGGAGGAGGAGGAGGAGGTGGTGGTTGAGGAGGAGGGGGGGCGGAGGAGAAGGATCAGAACCAGTAGGAGGGGGATGACGAAGAGGAGGAGGAGGAGGAGAAAGGGCGGAGGATGAGTGAGGACGAAGGAGGGAGGAGGGGGAGGGATGAACGTGGAGGGGAAGAAGGGGTGGAGGAGGAGGAGGCGAGGGAGGAGGACAAGGAGGGTTGCGTCCATCAGGTCGCGAAATTCGCTGCTAAGGACCCGGGCCATAATCCCCAATGTCCGGGGGTCCTCCTCTGGCGGCGGAGGTGGGAACTCACTCGGGTGCCCGGGGGCTTTGTTGGGAGGGAGGCGGAAGAGGGAGGGAGAGGGAGAAGAACGCAGGACGGGAGTGGGGGGGAAATGAAGAGAGGAGGAAGGGAGGGACGGAGGAGGAAGAGAAAGAGGAGGACAAGGAGGGAGGGGGAACGGGAGGAAGGAGGGAGGGGGGGGGAGGGGGAGGATGCGAAGGGAGGGAGGCGAAGAGGGAGAAGCGAGGGGCAGGGATGGGGCGCCGCCCGAGGGGCGCAGCGCCCCCGCGGCCCGCGGCTGGCCCCTGCGGGGACGGGGGCGGCTGCCTCGGGTCCTCGCGCGCGCCGCGGGGAGGAGGGTTCGGAGGAGGGGGGGCCTGGAGGAAGTGGGCAAGGTCCCGGGGAAGAGGCGGAGGGGGAGGAGGAGGAGAAAGAGGAGGAGGAGGAGGAGAAGGAGGAGGAGGACCACTATAAACCCAAGAATCATCAACGATGTTGGAATAAACCCTCCCTCGAAACTCCCTCTTCACAGGCCCTTTTCTCAACTGTTCGTTTCCATTGAGGGAACTGCGCCGTTGAAAGACAACCGTTTGAAAACTCTGGAGCATGCCTGAACATTGTTATCGGGATTCCAACGCCACGGGTCAACCTGACTGTTGCGTCTTGCCGATGCTGAATCGTGCCAGAACGCCATTCCTGGGACTTCAACGCAGCGGACCCACGTGACTGTTGCAACCGCATGATCCTGAATCCGTTTAACACACTATTTCTGGTACTTCGATGATGGGAGCAAGAGGAGGAGGAGGAGGAGGAGGAGGAGGAGGAGGAGGAGGAGGAGGAGGAGGAGGAGGAGGAGGAGGAGGAGGAGGAGGAGGAGAGGAGGAGGAGGAGGAGGAGGAGGAGGAGGAGGAGGAGGAGGAGGAGGAGGAGGAGTAGGAGGAGGAGGAGGAGAAGGAGGAGGAGGTGGAGGAGGACGAGGAGAAGGATGAGGAAGAGGAGGAGGAGGATGAGGTGGAGGAGGAGGACGAGGAGGAAAAGCAGGAGGAAAAGGAGGACGAGGTGGAGGAAGAGTAAGAGGGGGGGAGGCGGATGGAAGAGGCCTGGAGGAGGTGGGCCAGGTTTCGGGGTTTTCGCTTGGATTTCGCTTGCCTGATCATCTCAGCCGTGAGCACGACAGCAGAGACGACGAAAACGAGCCTGCCACCTACCCCAAGGTCTGTCCTGGGCGGCAGGACGGGGACTCCTGAAGCGCACGCGGCCGAAACATCGACCACCGCCTCGCCCCGGCAAGGGGGTGAACCGCCGCGGGAGCTGTGACCCCCACGGGGGGGAGAGGAGACGAGAGGGGGAGGAGACGAGGAAAAGGGAGAGAAGAGGGGAGGGGCACAGTCCCACAGCAGCCTACCCTCCTCCAACGGGGAAAGCGCGACCCCTCCCGCTTCCGCAAGTCCTGCGACCTGGCCCCCGGCTCCACTTATACTCTGCCGATCTGGCCCCCGCTCTACCCCTGCGACCGCCCCACTGGCTCCGCCAGTGGGGGGTGCCCCAGCTATCCCACAATCGATGGCGGGGCCCCGGCTAGCCAAAAAGGGGGGGGGCGCGAGGTTTCGGGGAGGAGGGGGAGGAGGAGGAGGAGGAGAAGAAGGAAGGAGGAGGAGGAGCAGGAGGGTAGAAAAAACACCAACTGCATACACATCATCATTCGGCGCTTCGCCCGGCTTTCTCGGACTTGCGCTGGACCCGCCTTTCCACTGGCGCGCGGGGCGCTTCACGGGCGGCGCCAGAGGCGCCGGTCCAAGAAATCAGCGCGGAGTTCCAAAAGTTTGAGGTCATGGTGTATGCCCTTTGCCTTCTTCGGAATGAGGACGAGGAAAGCGGAGCGGGAGGACAACGAAACCTGTTAGGAACCAACTCCTGGGTGGTCAACGCAAAAACGATTGCAAGGCACCCTGCCCGATTAGCGGCATTGATTCGGCCAGTTACGCGAGTGATGCATTCGGATTACACTAGAAGTTTGAGCACAAGAAACCTTCCACAGGAAACCCAACCCTGAAAACCCAGGACATCCATTGATGCTTGGTGTGGGAACGCCACGCTGTCCGCAGCAAAACAAAACCACCGAAACACAAGAAACCCAGGGCCCCTTGGAGGCAAGCAAGGTGTTTCCTGGCATGTGCCTCCACTGTAGGCGGGTCTGAGCTGGAGTACGTGGGATCATTCAAATCTGGTCGGTGGCAGCGGATATACCAGCGCCGATGCGGAATGCAACCTCCCAGGAGTTGCATCCAAGGCTTTGGAGGCGTATAAGAGTGGGCGAAGGAAGGAGGAGGATGAGGAGGAATGGGGGTATGGGAAGGTAAAGTAAGGAGGGATAGATCACTGCGTCCGACCACTCTTTCACCCGAGCGCGCCCCCGCGCGCGCTCCTTCCCTTGTGGACATCAATGCTCCAAGTTTGAGGTTCGAGGTTCGGCGGCTTGAGGTCGCAAGGTTCGCGAGGAAGGATCGAGGCTTGAAGGTCAGGCGGAGGGCAGAGGCTTCATGATCGAAGGGCCAGAGGAGAACCAGGGCTAGAACGTTTCCAGTATAGTTTTTGTTTGGGGGGGTTTTGCTGTTGCGTCTGGCTGCTCACGTGGTCCCTGAGGCCTCCGTGGAGCTGCGGGAACCCCCATGGATGCCCCGCGCCATTGCCAGGGGAATCCACAGAGCAAGGCCGCCGATGGCATGCTTGCACCGACTTGAAGGGTGCGTCTATGTTTGCAATGTTGGAGCCTCGGGGAATTTTTGTGTGCGTGTGTGTTGCTGGGCACGCCAAGCAATTCGACCACAAACTGTCATCAATTGGACGTGGCCCCCTGTCGTGCCCAATACACTCGACCAGGATAGTAAGGATGCAAGGCCCTGTTGACGTTTTCTGTGCAGAACGCAGCAGCATGTCGAAGGATGCCGAATACCGAAGGGGCAAGGATGCAAGGGTAGCCTTGGAAAGTTGCCCAATCCTTGCTATCATGGTTGACTGTAAGATGCCAATCACATCATACGCCCAAAACTTACATGGAGCATCCCCGCCGCGACCAGCCGAGAAAACGATGGACTTCTACAATCTACGCGCAATGTGACTCGACATGCCTGAGCAGCTTCTTTCATGTCATACGTAGAACTTGTCACCACCCTTATCCTCCTTTGGCATCGCCAATCCGCCGATCTACTTCCTCCAGGTTTGTGTTTTGTCTGATGGAGCATGAGAAGCCGCTGTTTCAGATTGTCGCCCCGCGTCTACGTGAGCAATTTGTCCACCTCAACAAGTGCCCCGACATAAACCATTGCCTCTGCGTCAAATGCCGTGCAACGTACTTCCACTACTGTCGCGTGTGCGATGGACAGTTCGACCACGTCGTTTCCACCCACTGTGCCCCGCAAGCCAATGATCCACGACGCAGCAGGGCAATCATCTTCGCGCAGACCACTGTCAGTCCGAAGCACGCCGTTGCTCTTCATAACGTCCAAATGGTGTCGAAACGCTTGCGCCGTGTAGTCCGCCAATCCTTTGCGCGATCGGCCAATCCGTCGGCGACCTTGTTGTGGCAACGCCTCCACCACTGCACCAAGTCTGCATGAAATTACGGTGGGGTCCATCCGTGCGTCATGTGACCCACAATCCTGTTAGGTACTCCAGATTTCGTAATAAAAGGGAGGGGGTCTCATTTCGGGGGGGGTCTCTTCCAGGCTATCTTGGAGGGCCTGGGGGGGGTCTGGGGACGATGTTTTGGAGGGTTCTCCCACGGGGGGGGTCTACGATGTTTTGGAACTCTAAAACTTCTCGTCTGGGAGGGTTGAGACCCCCTCCCTTTTATTACGAAATCTGGAGTACCCGCGTGAAGAGGAGCTCGCAGTTGGACTGGCGCAAGACCGAGTGGCCGCATACCGCCTGATGTGAGCACCGCGAACCCATGGCGTGCAGAAACGACCTCGCGGGCGTATGCCAAGAGACCTTTGAAGCCGTAGTCCACGAGCTCAATTGCCTCAGGCTCCCAGCGTGGGAAAGTCAAATTCTGTTTCACTTGTTCCGTGCACGCCCGTTTGGTCGGCGGTCCAGCCAAGACCTCCCCGAGCACGTCGGAACATGCCACCGCTCGCAAGTCGTAGCCACGAAGTCCTGCAGCATCTGTCGCCAGGAATGCGGAGTCATGCTGTCCCGCTGGAGGAGGAGGAGGAGGAGCAGGAGGAGGAGGAGGAGGAGGATGAGGAGGAGGAGGAGCGCCAGAGAATACCAGTGCAGCCTGCGAAGGGCTCTTTCCGAGCCGCCCTCTGGCCGCCCCGTCTCCGACGCAGCCCCGCTTGGCAGGGGCCGGATGGGATAGTTCCCCATACCAGCTGGGCATCGTACTGCAGGCCAGTTTTTAATCCATAGGATTTTTTAGCACCTAGGACTTTTAATCCAGAATTAACGTATGAATAAATTTATGCATGAACTCATCGTTGTTTTTAATACTACATCCCTGTATTTTTCATACATGATCCGCACGCGGAGCATGTATTAACAACGGCACTGTACGGTCGGAATGGATAAAGAACCCTCAGATAAGGAATCCAGGGTCTGGAAGCTGGTGGAAGACAATCGTGGATTGGCCAAGGATATCACCGCGGGCCTCAGCAGAAAAGGAATCCTCCAGGGTCTGAAGCCCCCTGGGCACATTCCTTAACGAAAGCCCCCAGCGTACTCGCGAGCTTGGCTCAAGAGTGGCACGCCGGCTGCTGCAGACGAGCTTTTCTCGCGAAGTGCATCCAGGAAGACGGACGCCAAGGTCGCAACGTGAATCGATCTGCGGTCCAGTCGCACCGTGCAAGCCTCGATTATGGACCCGGTGCGCTGCACGTAGACATGGTAAGATTCATCTGGACGGCGACGTAGCCAAAGCATTTTAAGTAATCATTGGAGCTCCCAAGACCACAGTTTGTACAGCAAGTCCCCAGTTAGGTGCCACGTACCCGCACCATGTAATGCCGAATGCTGCAGCCCCTAACACAATGAATCTCAAATTGCTGTGTATCAGGACAGGGGCGCACAGAGATTTTTGGGGCTTGCCCACAAATACCCATTTTCCTTTGATAACATGCATTCACTACTGGTCACCGTGCAACCTCCGTTGTCAAACATTCCACAAAGGATCAACATGCAGTCGACCGCTACACGCGTCTATTCCCTCTCCTGCCGCATGTATCGGACGTATGGCGCGTCTGTAAGGTCCGAATCCGCGCCCGCCACCACCTGCAGCGACGATTCCTTCCCTTGGAATCCACCTGAGCGGATGGCCTCTGTTCGAAGAAGAAAACACGACATCGACAAAAACCTTTGGAGATCCGCGCAGATTTCTTGGATCCGCGCTTGACCCCCCTCCCCAGCGCGCGGAGTGCGCCAGGGGGGCCCAGGCACCGATCCAAGAACTCCGCGCGGAGCGCCAGACGTTTATGCTTCTGCCGCCTTTCCTTCTTCGATCTTACCACCCTCCGCCTCTCCTCCCCCCCACCTCGCCTCTCCCTCTCCTCCTCCTTCAGCCTCTGTCCAACCTGGGCCCAACCGCGGGGCGGCCGATCTCGCGGAGGGGATGAGAGTCTGGCATCTTCCTTCGGCGGCACTGTGAAGGGTAATCGTGCAAGCGCGCCCTGCTAGTTCGGCTCGAGTGGTGGGCATCATGTAGGAACCATTGGATTAGGAATCCAGGGTCTGGACGCCAGTGGAACTCCAATCGTGGACTGGTCATGGATATCATCGCGGTCCTCATCAGATGCGGATTCCTCCAGGGCTTGCAGCCTCCTGGGCACAATCCTGAACGAATGCCCCCACCATATTGTCTGGCCCTGGGAACGTCAAATCGTCCATCCGGGTGAGAGTGGCCGTGTCTGCTCTTCCACAATTGCCTGGTATGAGCCTTATGATTCGGCAGTGCGGGTTCTCGTCCTGATTCGGCATAAGCCTTATGAGAGCTGCAGCGTCTCGCCTCAGCAAGGGAAACCACAAAACAGGGAGGGCTGTGCACCCTGTCGGCAGAGCCGCTTCAGGAGTCTAGTGGGGCATCTCTTGGTGACAACTTGTACTTTGGCTTCCGCTGGAGCCGCCACGGGCTTTGCTTCCGCCACCTTCCAGCGGCATGCTGCGACCTGCGAACGTAGAGCCGCCAAGGCTTCGAATCCTCAGGGCTAGCTGGGCCGGTCCTGGAACGCCCTCTCTGCGAGCCCCCGGGACCGCTCTCAAAGCCCCGAAGGCACTCGCGGAAGAACGGCGACGTTGAGCTGTCCAGGTCACTCTGAGCGACGATCAGAAACGAGTCTCACGCGAGATGGCACAGCGACCGTGCGCCGCAGCTCGCGCGGGCCGCCAGCGCGGCACGCCACCACACTGGAGACGAGGGCGCCTCCGCGCGACCTTGCGCGGGCAGCCTGCGCGCCAGCGCTGGCGAAGACACCCCAAGCTGCTGGCGTCGCTCACCTAACATTGGGAAGGGCATGTCCTCCTACAGGCGGATTTGGAGCGAAAAACGCATACCTTATTCAAAAACAAAGCCTGCAAACTTGTCGAGATTAGAAACAAATCTTGGAACATCCCCCTGTAGAGGGGCACTCCCGACTTACAGCTAACAGTTCGCATCGGGCTTCGCCAGCATCCTCGCGAGCATCTCGCGCCGCCCCGTGGGAGAAGGGCAACCGTTAAGTCGGGCATGTCCCTCTACAGGGAACGATTTTTCTTGCATTTTTGATATGCCTGAGCGTGTTTTGCCTATTGCAAAGTGTTCGTCCAAAACCCGCCTGTGGGGGGACATGCCCCACCTAAGGCAACCGCTCCGAGGCCCGGAAACCCGCGACGCGCGCAGCGCGAATCTCTGGTGGCCTCGCGTCGCCGGCGCGGCACGCCTCCTTTGGTAGACGAGCGCGCTCCACTCCTCCTGGGGTCAGGAAGGTCTCCCTACAGGCGGATTTCGCTCAAGCATACTCAAGCAGAGCAAAAAATGCTAGAACAATATTCCCCATACTAAATTTATACTATGTTGACATATTTCCCCTGTAGAGGGACATGCCTGACTTAACACTACTCGCAGAGTAACTACTCGCAAATGGCCTGGATCCGCCGCGGGGGACCTACGATAAATCTCATCGATTCTGCTGACATTTGCATGTCGGCACTTTGCGAGTAGTGGAACGCGCTTGGTGATTGGGCTCGGCCCAACGCCTTGCATTCCCTCCACCTCCACCCTCCGACCTCCGCGGACGGTACGGAATGACCCCTCGAAGCGCACGGAAACCATGCGTGACTCAAGGGAACCCACGTACAGGTCAGCTCGGGAAGGGGGGCGGGAGGGGGCAGGGCGGCAATTCCGGAGGGATGAGGGGGAGGGTTGCCGGGGCAGGCGGGTGATCCCCCTTCCCGTGGGCCGTTCGGGTCCTGTCTCGTGTGGCGTGTTGACTGTACACGGCGTTCCTTTCTCATCGTGCTCCTTTCTAATTGCGCTCGCTTCTACTTGCTCCTGGCCCCCTAGTGGCCAGGAAGAGGCCCACGATAGGACACGTAGAAATGACAAGGTTCCTGGCCCCCGACAAGAATCCAAGAACTCTCGACGAATCAGACACGAACAAGGCGTGCCGCTGCTGGCCGCCAGTGGGCCTCTGCTAGCTGAGAGGCCGCGCCCTCTCAGCACGTGCGCCCCGGGGCAGGCACGGCACCCACAAACGAAAAGTCTGCCAAGCAGCGGCAGGAGGCCCCCACGAGGCCCCGAGAGGCCCCATAGGACACCCCCCAAAACCTCCTCCAGGAGCCGTCCAAAAAGGCCCCCCACGAGATCCTCACAGACATCCAAGGAGCCTCTGAACAGCACCCTGGGACCTGGGCGCGGTTGCGGCTCTTGGCCGAAGGCCACCAGATACTCTGCCAGACGGCGGCATCTGTGCGCGGCGGCACAGATGCACTGAGGGCCACCGCGCAGGCCGTGTCCTTCGCAGCGACGGCCTTGCTTTCTCTGGACCTGAGTGCGCGGCCGATCGGGCCGCTGGCCGCGGCGCCCAATCGCGCATCCGACTCATCCTGCGAATCCTCCATCTCATCCTTTCATCTCACCCTCTCCATGTTCCAATCACCTCGCCCTCTCCTCCAAATCCGCATCCTTCTCGTCCTCTCCTCTCCTCCCATCCCTCCTCTCCACCTGGTTCTCCGCCTCATCCTCCTCCCCATCATGCCCTTCTCCACGTTCCTCCTCCTCCTCCTCCTCATCATCATCCCTCTCTCCCTCCGTCGTTTTCCCTCCTCCCCCCTGTTCCTTCTCAGATTGCGAAGCAGATTCTGACGGCAAACCAGA
The DNA here is from genome assembly GCA_963575745.1 of Prorocentrum cordatum. Lineage (NCBI taxonomy): Eukaryota > Dinophyceae > Prorocentrales > Prorocentraceae > Prorocentrum > Prorocentrum cordatum. The sequence continues at coordinate 61,003 of CAUYUJ010001343.1, forward strand.
GCGAGGTCGAATCAGCATGAGCAAGAGTTCACCAATTGGGTACTGGTAAGGACGGTTGCATCCCAGGCGGTGAGCGAGCCAAGGGATTTCCCTTCGAGCTCACCGCCTCGGGCTAGCGGCTAGCGGCTAGTCTCATTGACAGTTGTTGTCGTACTGATTGCTCTATGTGGACCCCCAGGTCTTAGTCTCGGCCATGTTGGTTGCCACATGTGGAGTCGTGCAAACGGTGCAGATTGGCCGGTATCGTCGTTTTTGTGTATAGCGTTGGCTTCTGGAGGCGTCCTTTCTGAACACCTTCTGCGCAGTCCCAAACCACGCGGGGCTATCAGCACGCTCGTTCTGGAGTGCTGACCTGGTAAATCATTCCTACAGATGGCCCCTTCGCCTGCAGTGCTAGGGAGTTGGCATCCGTTCGCCCATACTCAAGACCAGTCAAGCTGCAGACAAAAATCATCAGCTCAGCGTTTCCATCTAACACGTCCGCAGGGAAAAAAAATACGCCATCCACTCTCTGGTGGTGTTTTGCATGGGTGGACCAAATATCCGATGGGACCCCGCGTGCCCTATGAAGGGCGTTGGCTGGATTGCCCAGCTCGACGGCTTTGCAATTCTCTCGTTCTTTTCAGCTGGTGTCAGCATCCGCAGTGCATTGGCTCATTTGTCGTGGGCGCCCTACTCTCCTGAGGAATCTGAGAGGCAATATTGGTGAAGGAAGTTGTCTCGCAGGCCTTCCGATGGACCTGAGCACCTGCGATTTTGGTGAGGGAATTGAGGATCCCTACTACTCCGTGGTCCTGTACGTCCACGTAGTAATCAGTGGGTGTCGCTCTTTGTCGGATTAGACCTCATCTTGTAGCTATTCCTATTCCTACCAATTCTCCCCCATGCCATCTTCCCCCGTGCACCTCATACTCCCACAATCCCCTCCGCCAGATCCAAGACATCCGACGTAGATGTGTTAAACAACGCGGCTCGCAGGAGGTCTGAGGTCTGGACCTCTTCCTGGGGACCAACTGTTCAACCTGAGTCGTTGTCTGATGACATCGGAGCCCGATGAGGGCCCCCAAATGCAGAACATCGCCAACCAAACAAAACATAGAAACTCAGTCGTGTTTTTGTTCCGCGACGCAAGGATGTCATGTATCCCCGCTTCCACCCCTGGCATCCCTTGTGCTGCCACTCCAACTCCTTCTCGTTCTTCCTCCCTCCCTCACTCCCTCCTTCCCACTCCCTCTTTCCTTCACCTCCCGTGCTCCTCCATCCCTCTCCCTCTCCCCCCCTCCCATCCACCACCCCCACCTCTTAGGTTGCACGGGGGCGCGTCGGGCAAGATCCATCATGTTTGGTTCACGTAGTTCATCTCTAATCGTGAACAGGTAGACATGAAAGGATCTTGCCCCAAAAGTCAAAGAACTTCCGAACACTCAAAAATGAGCCATGTGTAGGTGCTCACTTGCCAGGAAGGCAGGGTGACCGAATCCGTGCCGCAGACATAAGAACAGTGAGGTTCCACGGACCGTGAGATGGCCACCGCCTCCTCCCCCTGCGTCCCCTCCACCAATCCCCCCCCCCTCCCCCCTGCGTCCACTTGGCGGTGCGCACAAGGGGGTGGAGGGAGGGGGGAGGGCTTCTTAGAAGGAAGCTGTGCTTCTTAGAAGGCGCCGGCCTTACATCTATAGATAAGGACCGCGCCTTCTAAGAAGCAGGGGTGTTTTTAAGAAGCCCTCCCCCCTCCCCCGACCCCCCTCTGCGAGTGGCTGATCCACGCCGTCCGACCCCTCGATCCACGCCGTCCGACCCCGCGGGCCAACGTTGGTAGCCGTCCTCGGCAACAACTACACATTCTGGAACATGAACATGGTTTGTTCAAAAACTGCCCCTGGAAACGGGGACAAACAACTGTTCCGGGAGTGGGAGCCAAAACCGGAACCAAGCAAAATATGGCAACGGAACAGCCGGGACCAAAAACGGAGCCGGCACCGGCAACACGAAACCAGCAAAACGGAACCGGTCAAACAAACACGGGCCTGCCACTTCCGAGGCCTACAGAGGCCACGACCGCCGTACGGGGGGGGCCACAAGGGCCCCTCTGGCCCGAGGTGCCCCCAACTGGCCGCTCCACTTCGGAGCCGCCAGGGTCCCTTGAGCCGCGCGAGGGGTGCTCTGGAGGCCGTGGGGGCTAGGGAATCCTGGGGGCACCTTGGGAAGGCCAAAAGACGACACAGACATTAACTTTTGGCGCTCCGCGCGGACTTCGTGGACCCGCGCTGAAGCGCCTCCCTGGAGGCACGGAGCGCGCCAGCGACGGCGCCGGAGGCGCCGCCGAGGGGGCCCCAGCGCAGATCCAAGAGATCCGCGCGGAGCGCCAAAAGTTAATGTGTATGCTTAGGTCGGGCATGCCTCCCCACAGATGGATTTTGGAATAATCAAGCAAAAAACAATGCGCAACACGTTAAAAAACATGTTTTAAACATGTCCCCCGATTCATTTTACTATTTTTGAAAATTTCTCCTGTAGAGGGACACGCCCGACTCATGTGTGTGCCGTTGCTTCTTCTTCGAACCTTGGGCCAAAGGCAACCCCCGACCCAGACCCCCGACGCCGTGATTGGTTCCTCGGAGTCCCCTCCCCCTCCTCCTCCTCCTCCACTCTGGAGGCCTCCGCCCATTCCCCCGGACTGGTTCTTTCTCCGGAGCCGATCTTTGACGGTCCCGAGCCCCACGGCGAAGGCCCCCGGAGGCCCCAGACAGAGAGAAAGACCTCCCGCCGCGATGTTTTTCGTAGGGCCGTGTTCTCACCGTTTCTGAAGATGTGCTCCTTGAAGATGGAAACGTTTGAAAAAAACCGGCGACCAGAAACGGCAAAAACTGCTCCGGGATTGAAGCCGGAACCCGAAACGGCAACAACAACGGCGACGGAACCGGCAACAAGATCGGCGTCGGAACTGGCAACAGAAACGGCAGAACGGAATTGGTAAAAAGAAACGCTCTGCCGTTTCCAGGGCCCACTAAGATCCAGGGCCAGCGAAAGCATCTGGAGGCCCAAAATAGAAACAAATCTCCCGCCGTGATGAATGCTCATGGCTCTAGTAGGGGAATGAACAGTGACACAAACATAACACCTCCGAATCTTTATGTTCATGTCATTGTTCGTTCCCCTTTGTTTTCATGGCTCGAGGAGGTCCGGGGATCCAAGACCCACGAATTGAGCAGGGACCGACCGTCCCTCATTCCTACAGGCCTACCACGACATGTTCTTAGAACCAAAAAATTTAGAAAGCACAAGTCACATGGGTGTGAAAACAGAACGGTCTCAGCCAGAGATGTTCTAAGAACGTCTCTTGCAGACCCCAAGAGGCTCTTAGAACATTCTTTGGTGGGTCGATAAATGCGCCCAGACGCTTCGCCATTGCTTGAACGAAAACCACTGCCACCTTTGGCCACCATCGGGGATCTTCTGACCCGGGTCAATCCAGACCCGGGTCAGTCAGGCTTTGCAGGATCCTGCAAAATCCTGCACACAGACCCCGATAAACAATGCAAAGGATCCTGCAAGCCCCCGCAGGATCCTGCACCCAAGCCCGGAGTAGAGAGACCCTGGCCCCGCAGGATCCTGCAAGATCCGGCGCTCTGGGTGACCCACGTTTTAAATATCGTTGATCCGATCCCCATCCCCAGCGGCATGGCCTGGGCCCCACTGGTCGATTTGCCCCCCTCTAGATTGGGAATATAGGTCGTTCCCTGCGGGCTTCGAGGGGTGTGTCCCCAGCCGGGGTGGTAATCTGGTGGGGGTCTCGAAGGGCATGGGGATGGGCCTGGGGACCGGACCAAAGATACGGACGTCTTCACTGGCCCGCCGCCTCTCGATTGAGCAGGGGCCGACCGTCCCGGCATTCCTATAGTCCTACCACGACATGTTCTTATAACCCAAAAATGCTCTAAGAACAAACACAATGTTCTTAGAACATAAGCCCGATGTGTTCACACAAAACAGACTCTGCCAGAAGTGTTCTAAGAACACTTCGTGGGAACCACAAGAGGTTCTTAGAACACTCTTTGGCAGGGCTATGGGCGAGCCGGGACGCTTCGCTTCTGCTTGAGCCTCTCGAGCCGCAGCGCCGAGGGCCGAGCCGACCGCCGGCCGGCCTAGGAGGGAGGGGGGGGGGGGGCCCTGCCGCATGCTGGGCCGCGGGCAGGAGCGCGGCCCTCCAGGGGGGCTCTCGGGGCGCCTGCCGCCGGGGGGGGGGGCACGGGCGGCGAACGGTCTCGGGCACGGAGCGCGTTTCGTTTCTTTCTCTTCGGCGACAGTGGGCAGTATCAAGGGGGAGGGGGGAGGGGGCTGGGGGGGGGGGAATAATGTACAGGGCAGTTTTTAATACAAAGGATTTTTTAAGATAATATATGGGATTTTTAATGCATGATTAATGTATGAATGAATTTATGCACGAACTCATCGTTGTTTTTAATACTAGATCCCTGCATTTTTGATACATGATCCGCACGCGGAGCATGTATTCAAAACGGCACTGTAGCGCCTCCCCCCCGCCGTGTGCTCGATGCGCACGGCGGCAGTGCCCAGAGAGCACCGGGGGGGCAGGGGCGTTACATGAGAGGGGGGGGGGGGGGGGAGGGGGTCGGGGGCTATAATGCCATTATGCTCCAAACAATAAGAAACCACGCTCATAGGGAATCGGCTACAAAAATGGATTGAATTACTCGGGGTTTCTGAATAAGCGTGGGGGATCCCCTTTCCGACGGGGGTCAACCTCGCCTCGTCGTCGCGCCGCGACGGGGGTCGGAGCGCCTTCGGCGCGCGGTGGCTGCCCGCGACGGGGGTCGATGTGGGGCTGTCGGCGTGGGTGATGCTCCCCCGACGCTTCTTGAGAAACTCGGAGTACCCCAAAGCTGGTTTCCCCCCTCTCGAGTCTACAGCGAAAGCGCAGAAGTGCAGCAAATCTATTGGGGATGGGGACGTTTTCTTGTTCGGCGATTCGACATTGCGCGGATCAGGGGGGGGAAGGGGCGGGGTGCGGCTCCGGACCTCTACTATAGTGCGGCTGTTGGGAAGACTGCGTCCCATGGGAGAGAACCATCCTGCACGAAACAGGCGCCAAAAACAGCCAAGATCTTGTCCATGGACGGAGGGAAGGCGAGGGTATGAGCGCCCGCGCCGATCGGCAACACAATGCATAAGAAAACGGCCACAAATCTACGGAGAATTCTGAATCTGCTTCCAGAGCTTCGGCGTGGCAAAAGCAAGACCCCCAGACCCCCTCGGGTCATTAAGGGGGAGGAGGAGGAGGAGGAGGAGGAGGAGGAGGAGGAGGAGGAGGAGGAGGAGGAGGAGGAGGAGGAGGAGGAGGAGGAGGAGGGGGAGGGGAAGGATAAGACAACAAACCAATGCTGTGGTCGATCCCCTGCTCGAAGCGCATCGGCGTCGGAGGCCGCTCGCGGCGCGTGGCCAGAGGCCGGGGGCCCCGCGGAGGGCAGGGGGGCCAGGGGTCAGGAGGAGGCCGCGTACCCAGACTTCCTCGCGCTGTGGACAAATCACGACGGGAAGTTTTTCGGGGCTGGCCAAGAGGGGGACGTCCAAGAGGGGGGGGCGCAAATCATGGCCAGCGGCACGTGCGCGGCCCAAGGGGGGGAAGCCAGGGACGTAATGAAATAAGAAGAGGCTCCATGAAATCTGGGGACGTATCACCACGCCATGACATCCCCCCCCCCCCTGGTCATCACCCCCCTCTCTGCGCCCCCCGAGTTTTTCTTTAGTTTGGGCCTCTGGGGGCCCTTGCCGGGCAACGGGGCCGTCAAAAAACGCCTCAGGACGGAACACCGGCGCTGGGGAGGGGGTCCAGAGCTCTGGGGGTCGACGTTGCGCAGAAATCGCGACGTCGGGGGTCTGGGCATGTTGGTCTGCACCCAGCAGTGGAACGAGGATGCCCGGCAGATACCTGCACGCGACCCAGAACAGAAGGGAGAGTCGTGAGGCCCACAGGCCAAGTGATCTCCAAAAGCAGGGGCTTGAGCCCAGGAGCTGCGAACGTGTCCGTATCCACGCCCTCGCGGTCTGGATTCTGGGGCGCGATCTGGCGGACTCGCGGTCGCAGGGGTACGTTCGGCGCGAGGTATCTGCGCAAAGGCGATCCGTATCGTCGGGGCCGCGGCCCAGGGGCCCAGCCCGCGAGGCCGTGGATACGGATGTGCTTTTCGCTCACGAGGGGGAGGGAGCCCTGAGATCGTCCCAAATTTTCAGGGCCAAGCGTGTTCCGCCTCGTTTCGGCCCCACGGACCCTCACAGATGGGCGCCAGGGCCCCCGTCGTGATGTTATATAGTTTTGCATGTGTTCGCAATGTCGGATCACAGCGTAACGCAGAGTGACGACAACAACGTCCACTCCAATGGGGCCCGAGTGTAATGCGACTCGATCATCTGGACCCGCGGCAAGTATGCTAGGCCCTTGGACGCCCAAATTGACGCCAAAGATGGAAGCCCATGAAAGGCTGTTTGGAAGAACCTTCTTAAAACCGTCCAAAAACCTTCCTCAGGAGGGTTTGTTGGAAGAGCCTTCCTAAAACCTTCCTAAAACTTTCCCGCAGGAGGTTGTTGCTGGGAAGAACCTACTTCAGACCTTCCAGGACCCTTCCTCAGAAAGTTCGTCTTTAAAGAACCCTCCAAAAACCTTCCTCAGGAAATTCTTTGCCGAAGAGCCTTACCCAAACCTTCCCGAAACCTTCACCCATACAATTCTTGTAGGAAGCACCTTCCAAAAACCTTCCGGAAACTTTTCTCAGGAGGGTGTGTTGGAAGCACCTTCCGAACATCTTACACAAAGCCTTCCTCAGGAAGGTTATTTTGAAAGAGCCTTCCTAAAACCTTCCGCAGAAGGTTGTTTTCTTTGTGTTGTATAACAAACAATTTTCCTCACTTGTTGGAGGAATCTTCCTATTTGTTCCAAGAACCTTCCTCAGGATGGCGTTCTGGAAGAACCTTCCTAAAACCTTCCCGCAGGAGGTTTGGAAGAACTCTAAGACCTTCTCAAAACCTTCCTCAAGAGAGCTTGTTGGAAGAACCTTCCTCAGGAAGGTTCTTCCAACAAGCTCGGCCTGTGGCGCTGGCGTGTGCGGCTCTGTTGCTCTCTCTCTCTCTCTCTGTTGTGACCTCTGCTTTCTTATGGCAATGTTCTGGCGAAGTGTTCGGGAAAGCTTCCTGAAGCGATCTGGGCAAGACGGTCGCGGCAGAGCGCGCCGCAGAGGGCAAGCTGGTGGCTCCGTGCCGGGTCCTCCGGGTGCGCATGTCCCGCAGGACGGCCAGCCTTGCTAAGACAATCAGACGAAGTCAGGACGAGGTCAAATCGGGTGAGGATAAATCGAAGATCGAGAATGTCTGTAACCGGGGATGTGTCGGTGTCCCAGGCCTCGGGGGGCTTGCGAAAAAAACAACCATGTCGGGCCCAACCCTGGGATGTACGATGGGGGGGGGGGGCGTCCATCATGGAACCTCCCCCGTGGGAGAACCCTCCAAATCATCGTCCCCAGACCCCCCCAGGCCCTCCAAGATAGCCTGGAAGAGACCCCCCCCCCGAAATGAGACCCCCCTCCCTTTATTACGAAATCTGGAGTAGCCCTCGTGGGGTGCATCCCAGGGTTTCCCTCGGTTTCTGAGCGGCCTCCATTCTCGTCGCAGCGTCGGAGCTCTGGGGAGAGAAACACCGCTTGCGACTCTGAGGCCCAGCGGCTCTGGAGGATGTCTCGGGCGCCGCGGCCTTCCCTGATCGGTCCAGGCACGCCGGTCGGACGAAGCAGAAGAAACATGAAGCAGGAGGGCGGATAAAGCAGGTTCGGTTCGGGCCCTCCCAGGGAATAAGGAGACACAGCAGCAACAGATCGATTCTTGAGGCAGGGAGGCGCCTGCATAGACTGGGATCTGGGCATCCAGGAATACCCGCTTTCAACGACTGGCGCGTACCTTGAAGAAGCTCGGAGGTCCGGCGGCTCTGGAGGATGTCTCGGGCGCCGCGGCCTTCTCAGAGCGCTCCGAGAACGCTCCGCAAGCGCTCGATTGCAAAAAAAAACCGAAGGATTGCAAAAAAAACCCGATTGCAAAAAAAAACCGAAGGATTGCAAAAAAACCCGAACGCTCTGGAACGGACTCGTCCTCGTCCTGGCCCCGCCCGCGACGAGGAGCCCCGGCCAGGAATTGGAGGCGCTTGTCTGCAGGAAGGCACCAGGTATACACCAGCACCGACACAGGATCGGTGCATGCGCCCTCCTGCCTCGGGCAGAATGCATGTACACCGATCCTTGGCCCAGGATCGGCATGGCCAGGATCGGTGAGGGTGTCTCGTTGGTGCCCTCCGATGTCTGGCCCGGCGAGCCTCCGCCACGAGCGGGCCCCTCGGCCTAGATAGGCGAACCACGTGCGAGCCCTGTCCCCTGCAGCTCAGATCTATCAAAACGCCGCCTGGAGTTCAGAATTCGGCGGGTGTCTCAAAACAGGTGAACTGCAGCAAGCGTGTCCGACACCCGTGAGGGTAGCGCAGACTACAATCAACATCTGTAGCAAGGACGCTCAGCTCTGTAAGGACGCAAGACCCGTGGACGGCCCGTGGACGTCCCAATTGAAGCTTTTCCAGCGGCGCGCTGCCGAACAAATCTGAGGACGCAGGGGTGCCCCTGGGAAGCTCACCCGTCCCTGCTATGGAGCTTCGCTGGCTCCTAGGTGGAGGGGGCGGCCCTAAGAGCCAGAGCCCCTCCGGAGCCCCAGAGCGGTTCTTCTGCCAACTCATCGGCTAACATGTCGGATGACTACGGAAAGAAGGCACTGATGACGCTGACTCAGACGCCCCAAGTTGTCTGGGAGAACTGCGGAATCGGGAAGGTTGGACGCCCAAGTGAACCGGGATGACTCAACAGTTTCCCTAGGCTTCACGGACGGAGGGCAGGTCGTTTTCAAAATGTGGCTCTCGCCTTGGCGCAGTACATACTCGACCTGAAAGTCTGCAAGGGTTTCAGGGATGCAGGGCATCTCCTTTTTGAGATGTGGCTCTCGCCTGAGCGCCGCGCTCATCCGTCTCAACCGTTTACAGCAGTTTCACAGACTCTCATGGCTGTCGTCCCAGAAATGGTAGTATTTGAAGGGACCCTAGGACACACACACACACACATAAATACACACAAATAACCAAATTCCCCACATTTTCTTATATTTATCTTCTCCCCCACTTCCTCTATTTTTCCACATTTTCCCTGGAATCGTCGATTGATTGTGTCTGTGTGTTTTTTCCCCTCCTGAGTATTGCTGGAGTTGAGAATGTTAGGGCTCGACAGTCACGTTGACTCGTGGTGCCGACGTGCCAGAACGGTCGTCTGGCACGGTTTAGGCTCGTCAGGTCGCAGCAGCAACGCTGACTCGCGGCGTCGAAGTCCCAAGGACGGTGCTTTGGCAGAACTGAAGATTTTCAGGCGGTTGTCGTCCAACGGGTCTTTTTCCCGCAGTGAAGATGGATCCTTCTAGGAGTCCATGAAGAGGGAACTTGGAGGGAGGGCTGTTTGCAACATCTTTGATGAGTCTTGGGCTTGCACTGTTTCTCCCGCCTGCTCAGTCGCCTCCTCCTTCCTCCTCCTTCCTCCACCTGACCTGGCGACAACTCGACGGCGGTCGACGACTGGAGGGCCTCCGGCATTTGACGAAAGCCCTCGGACCCGAACGAAGGCTTCTAAACCTAGCAGAGGCGGGGAGCAACCACAGCGAGAATTAAAAGCCAACGCCGTCATCGATGGACGAAGCTGCGAGTCAAAGCTGTCAGCGCTGCCAAGCTGGCGTGGGGGCCAACCGCGAAGTCGCGATTCATGGCTCGCGGCTCTGCCTCCGTCGGCTCGGACGGAAAAGGGGGATATCAAGGGAGAGGTGGTCGCAAATCGGCTCGCGTACTTGGATCGGCGCAAAGGCTGCTAAGAGGAGAAGTGGGCTGAACCGTGGATGCTCTGGTCGGCTATCTCGGGCCTAGCCTCGCGAGAAGTGGGCTGCAGGTACCCTGTGCGTCTGAGGGCGGTGGGCGGTCGGGGCCAGACGGGCTCCGCCACGTAGGCAGCTGTGACGAGCTTGTGAGCTAAGTTAGGCCAAATATATCGCACTTTACCGTCCACTTATATAACCGTTTTGTCTCCTTGGTAACCACCGCGCCGAGTGCACAAGCTGGCTCTACGAGGCGCCTCCAGGCGCCAGAGGCGCCAATCCTTCGAGGAAAGCGCCTGGTCGGGTCAGCCTTGCACCAGTCGGTGCGTGAGCAGAGAGAAAGAAGAGCGTGCAGCCAGCATGCCTGTGGCAGTGTGGAGAGCGACTGGCGGGGCCAACCAGCTGCGCGCAGCACATGCCGTACCTCACCCCCGCCCGTCTGCCCGGCCCGACTCTGGAGCTCTGGAGCCCCAGCAGGAACCACGAACGCCGCAAACCCGACGATCGACGACGATCGATCGACGTCGATCGATCGATCGACGACGTCGTTTGTCGATCGATCGATCGGTCGATCCTCGGCCGGTCGATCGACGAACGACGCCGACCGCGACGATCACGTGGACGTCAACGACGGGGACTACCCACGGCTAAGTCGGCGACGGCCGACGCGATAACTCGCCTGCGGGGGGCGCACCTTCGGGGACATCTGGAGACATTGTCGCGGACGATCGCGGAGCTGTCCCCAGGAGGAAGACAAGGAGGAGAGAGGTTTCGTTCTTCATCGACGTGGGCAAGCAATAGCACGCCTTCGAATTCAACAATCACCGGAACTTCATCGTCTGAGGAGGGGGGCGGAGAGGTGCGTCTTCGAGGATGATCCCGTTTGAGGTAAGTGCCTGAGGAGGAGGGAGGACGGAAGAGAAACTAGGGAGAGGATGGGACGATAAGGACAGAGAAAGAGGAGGGGAGGGTCGGAACAGGGAGGAGGAGGAGGAGGAGGAAGAGGAGGAGGAGGAGGAGGAGGAAGAGCAGGAGCATGAGGAGGAGGAGGAGGAGGGGGAGGAGGAGGAGGCCGACGATGGCCAGCAAGACGGCGCCTTCGGCGACGACGGCGTCGACGTCGGCGATGGCGGCGAGGCTGACGACGAAGACCACCACGAAGCCCAGGGGGCTTTTCTAGCCACGGCGGGCCCAGGCCACCGGCAGCTTCCATGACAGAACCCTTTCAGGAGCGGCCCGAAAAAAACGAGGAGCCCAAGGCGGCTCTTCTCTCAGCGCGGCTCTCGTTTCAGCGCGCTGGCGGCATCAAAGGCGACGGTGGCCGACCACGGCGACGGCGACGCGGACGCCAACGCAGACGGCGCCCACGACGACGCAGCCGACGGGCGGCACGACGGAGCCTCGAGGCGACGGCGTTGTCGGGAGGAGGGACCGGACAGGGACGGGGGAGGTACGGAGGAAGGACCGAGGGCGGGCGGAGACACCCCCTCCTCGTCCTGCTCCTCCTCCTTGTCCTCGCCCATCTCCCCCCTCTCCCCTTCTGCGTCCTCCTCGGCCTCCCCCCCCCACGCCTCCTCGTCATCCAGCCCTCCATCCCCCTCCTCATCATTCTCCTCCTTCCCATCTTCCTGCCCCTTCTCCCACTCCTCGTCATCCCACTCCTCCTCCTCCTCCTCCTCCTCCTCCTCCTCCTCCTCCTCCTCCTCCGCCTCCTCCTCCTCCTTGCCCTCCTCCCTCGCTTCCTCCTCCCTCTCCTCTATCGTCCTCTTCCTCCTCCTCCTCCGCGACGAAGCCCCGGCGCGACCACGACACGGACGCCCGGCTGCGGCGGCCTCCGCCTTCGGCGACGGCGGCGGCGTGGCAGCCCCGCCCGCGGGCGCACCGCCGGCGCCGAGGGCCTGTGGGCGGGAGGCGCGGGCGCCGCTCGCCGCCGTGTAGCGGCAGGCCGCCGTGTAGCGTCAGGTCGGGCGAGCCCCCCTACAGACGGACGTTGGGCGAAAAATTCAAAATACTAAAAAAGGCCCCCCAAATGCTCAAGCATAGTCAACAAAATCGCCCCCAGACGATTTTCTTTACTATTTCTGAATGTTCCCCCTTGTAGAGGGACAGGCCCGACTGAAGTGTAGCGGCAGGCCGCATCAGACTCTGGCAAGCTGATGCAGTTGCGGTTGAGCAGGGCTGGGGGGTCAGGTCTGTAGAACACCCCGAACGGACGTCGAGGTGCGCAGTGCAGCTCTTCGGTCGAGCTGGCACTGATGCATGCACTACGCCCGGCGTCGAGCCAAAGCTTCTTGGGCATGAGCGAACGGTTGGACTCTGCATATCTTCGTCGGCTTAACCGGCGAGGCGTTTGCGAAGGGGTCCTGGGACACACAAACAGATGGACACAAGTCCCAGGATTCCACCACATGTTCTCCTGTACTTTCTGGGCTCGTTCGTCTTCCCCCCCCACTTCCGAAAAAATCCCATTCTTTCCTGGGGGTCGACGATTCAGAATGTCGGTGTATGTACGTCGTTCATGTCTAATCTTGCTCATTTCTAATTGTGCTCGTTTCGAAATGTTCTAGGCCCCCCAGTGGCCAGGAAGAGGCCCACGATAGAACCATTAGACTGAACGGGTCTTGGCCCCTCCAAAAAATCAAACACGTTCGAAGACTTCGCAATGAACAGTGTGTATTTGTCTCTCCCGAGTTTGACCACCTCGGCGTCCCCGTTCTGGCGGTCGGGCCTTTACTTCCAGACCACTCGTCCCTGCCCCTGCGATCACTCTTTCCGCCGGCGGCTCTATGATCACTGCCCGCTCCCGGCTGCGCCCGTGCGGCTGGTGTCTTGGGTTCCTTGTGATTATAAGGGGCCGCCTTGCCCTGCTTCGGGGCAACTCTTTCCCTGCTTCGCAAGTTTGCAGGTCGTCTCGCCTTTAGCTCTTCCGCTCGCCGTCTTGTCCGTAGGCAGTGGGCTGTTGCCGCCGTGGCAGAGGCCCTGACCAAGGGCTGCGGCGCGGGCGGTCGCGACGGGGGCCGCCCGCGGCGCCCCGCAAGCTCCAGGCAGGGCCTCTCTTGCAGAGAGCCATGCAAAAAAACACCACCCAGGCAAGGGTGCATTCTTGCTTCCAGGCAGGGCGTTTTTGGTTCGCATCCTCCGATCAAGTATACATTCAGCCAGCAAAACCCATGCAAGGGTGCAAACTTACTTCAAACAGCGAGGCACTTCTTGTAAGCACGTGGTCTTGCACACGTGTTTCAAAAACCTCTTGTGTTTTGTAGACAACAAAACACGCACGACACCTCTGCGCTTTCAGCAGCCGTGCCTGGAACTCAGACGAACTGGTCAGGAACTCTTGCTCCGCGTGTCGCGGCGGCAGCCCCGGAGCCACGAAGCGCCCTACAAGCGGACAGCGTGTCGCGGACAGCCCTACAGGCGTGGCAGGCCAGAGCCAGCGGCGCGACGCGCTGAGCCAAAGTCCCCCACCGTCGAGGCTCCCCAGATGGGGCCGCAGGGACGCCCCGCACAGTGTATGCCCGATGCATCGCCGAGGCGTTGGGGATGCATCGGCGATTTCGGCGATGCGTCGGCGACGTCGGGTGGAGAAACCTGGCTTCACATCGAGCCGCATCGCCGATGCATCCACTCGGACCCCATCCACTCCGACCCCATCTGGGAGGCCTAAACTCTCTGGGAGGTCCAAACGGTTTTTGGTCCGAATCTGGCAAACTCAATTGCATGAAAGGGGAGAGGGCAGTTGGTCAGACTCTGGCGAGTCTGTGCAGTGAGGCATAGAAACAGCGTCTGGTCAGCCTCTGGCAAACTGGCATGAAGGGGGGGGCGGTTGGTTAGACTCTGGCGAGTTTATTTGCATCGAGGGCGTCGAGAAGCAAATCCGCCGACCAAGACGGCGTGCGGAAGAGGCTGATCCGTTTCACTCGTCGTCGTCGTCGTGGTCGTTGTCGTCGTCTTCGAGCGCGCCAGCCACAGCGAAATTGAGCAACGTTGTAGTGGAGTCGAAAAGGAGCCCCTTCCCTTTGATCCCGCCCCCGCCAGGGGGGGGGGGGTCCGGGGAAGTCCCGGGGAAGTCCCGGGTCAGATACCACTCCCCCCCGGGCGATTCGGGGGCTGCAGAAAAGCCCCAAGACGCGGACAAAAGGCCCTAAGATGCCCCCAAGACGGCCCTCGAGGGCCCCGAATCGCCGAACTATCGGTCCAAGTCGCCAGAGTAGCCTCCAGACGGCTCAAAAGGTTTCCAAAACGTCCCACGAAGCCTCCAAGAGGACTTCAAAAATCGCAAAAATGAACAACTATCATAGATCCCCCTTATATTCTTAAAAGAAGTCGGCATTCTCGCCTTGTCAGCTTCCCGACGCTCCAAGACAGGCCAAGAGGCCCGCAAGACTGCCCCAAGATGGCCCAAGAGGGGTCCAAGAGAGCCCTAAACCGACCCACGAGGGCCCCAAGACCGTCAAAGACGCCTCCAAGACAATCGAAGAGGCTCCCAAGACGATTGTAAGGGGGAGCCCAGACGGGGGACCCGAGCGGACATTTCGAGCCCTCGGCTGGAGAAGCTCTCTGGAGACCCCCAGAGGCCCCTAAGAAGCCCCCCGAGAAGCCCAAAGAGGCACCCAAGAGACCCCCAGGAAGCCCCAAGAGGCCCCCACGAGGCTCCCAAGCGGCCCCCAAAAGCTTCCCAAGAGGCCCCCAAACTACCCCCAGGAGGCCCCCGAGAGCTTCGTCCTTGTGGTCGTGGTTGTCGCCGCCATGCAAGGTCGGCGGCACCGGCCGTAAGACCTTCGCAATAAAAACTGCTGCATGCACAATTGTTTGAGGTCCGCGCGAATTGCTTGGATCGGTGCTGGGCTCCCCCTGACGGCGCCAGAACTGGGGGGTCCCCATCGCCGATCCCAGCAATCCGCGCTGACCTCCGCGAGCAAAAATCACGGCATGTTCGCGTCGTGCCGATCTTGGTCTGACACCGCGGGGATGGTTCAAACTTGAACGATCGGCCGTTCCATGAACGCCGGGTCGTTCAACGACGGGCCGAACTTCGCGCAAGCGGGGGCTCACTTGCACGCCTCTTCGGCGCGGCGCTGTTTGAGAAAGCGGCGGAACGAAGGCCGTGCAAACAAACTTGCAATTACTCACTGCGTGGAGCTCCCCATATGTGCATCTCATGTGTTATGTCATGCCGTGGTGAGCGTCTGTTCATGAGCGGTCGACTACAATAGCGCGTCCACGTGGGCGACAGGGCCGACGAAGACGAGCGACCCCTAATGCGAGTGATTGCGTATGAGTCAGAGTGAGCTTTGAGTACGGTTGAATGCGAGCCTTTTCCTCTTCATCCCCCTCCTCAGCTGCCAGGCCTTCCCCTTTTCAGCCCGTGGTAGCTTTGGAACTTCCCACATGTGCATATGTTGTAGGATAGTTGGCAATGGGATATGTAAGACGAGCGTTTAGCCACACAAGGCCATAAGTGCATGTCATGTTGGAGGATAGTGCCACGAGAAACAAGCAAACCGCCTGAAACATCCCCACAAAATGGCCGCGAACGAGCCCGTGCAACCACCCCTGGCGGCTCCCCTCAGGGGTGCTGAAACCAGCGCCCCGCCTGAGACATCCTCACAATCTGCTCTCCAAGCGAAGGATGTTGAGCCCGGAAACAGGCAAACCGCCGGAGACATCCCCGCAAAATGGCCGCGAACGAGCCCGTGCAACCACCCCTGGCGGCTCCCCTTAGGGGTGCTGAAACCAGCGCCCCGCCTGAGACATCCTCACAATCTGCTCTCCAAGCGAAGGATGTTGGGCCCAGAAACAAGCAAACCGCCTGAGACATCCCCACAAAATGGCCGCGAACGAGCCCGTGCAACCACCCCTGGCGGCTCCCCTTAGGGGTGCTGAAACCAGCGCCCCGCCTGAGACATCCTCACAATCTGCTCTCCAAGCGAAGGATGTTGGGCCCAGAAACAGCAAACCGCCTGAGACATCCCCACAAAATGGCCGCGAACGAGCCCGTGCAAACACCCCTGGCGGCTCCCCTCAGGGGTGCTGAAACCAACGCCCGCCTGAGACATCCTCACAATCTGCTCTCCAAACGAAGGATGTTGGGCCCAGAAACACGCAAACCGCCTGAGACATCCCCACAAAATGGCCGCGAATGAGCCCGTGCAACCACCCTTGGCGGCTCCCCTCAGGGGTGCTGAACCAGCGCCCCGCCTGAGACATCCTCACAATCTGCTATCCAAGCGAAGGATGTTGGGCCCAGAAACAAGCAAACCGCCTGAGACATCCCCACAAAATGGCCGCGAACGAGCCCGTGCAACCACCCCTGGCGGCTCCCCTTAGGGGTGCTGAAACCAGCGCCCCGCCTGAGACATCCTCACAATCTGCTCTCCAAGCGAAGGATGTTGGGCCCAGAAATTACTCACTGCGTGGAGCTCCCCATATGTGCATCTCATGTGTTACGTCATGCCGTGGTGAGCGTCTGTTCATCAGCGGTCGACTACAATAGCGCGTCCACGTGGGCGACAGGGCCGACGAAGACGAGTGACCCCTAATGCGAGTGATTGCGTATGAGTCAGAGTGAGCTTTGAGTATGGTTGAATGCGAGCCTCTTCCTCTTCATCCCCCCTCCTCAGCTGCCAGGCCTTCCCCTTGTCAGCCCGTGGTAGCTTTGGAGCTTCCCATATGTGCATATGTTTTAGGATAGTTGGCAGTGGGATATGTAAGACGAGCGTTTAGCCACACAAGGCCATAAGTGCATGTCATGTTGGAGGGTAGTGCCACGGTGAGCATTTATCTATGGTAGATGTTTGCTCCACGAGCGCGTCCGTGTGAGCGGCGAGCACACGCGCGCGCAGCGCGGCTGCACATCCACCGCGTGCATGCATTCATTCACGTGCATATGCCCGCGCATCTTTTTTGCCAAAGCAAAGAATTCCCTCGGCGCCGCGTCCGAAGCACCATGGGGAGCACGAGTGACAAGTGCTTCAAGCGGCACCTCGCGACCTGCACCCCAGCTTTAACCGTCCGCACTTCGCATCGGGTCTCAACCTCGGGCGCAAACATGTTTTGCAAAAAGTCAACGCCCGCGCCGTTCACAGTGGGTTTCGAGCGCCGGAATCGACAAGAGACTCATTTCCCTCGCTCACGCCATCCTCCTCCTCGTCCTCAATCTCTTAGACATCCTCCTCCTCATCCTTGTCGTCATCCTTCACCTCATCGTCCTGATCCCCTTGCTTCCTCCCCCAGTCCTCCTCCTCCTCCTCCTCCTCCTCCTTCTCCTCTTCCTCCCCCTCTTCCTCCTCAGCCCTGGTTCCCCAGGGCGCGTTTCACCACTTTTGGAGGCGCAGCCCCGCCGGCGATGTTGGGTATGAAAACGAGCAAACCGCCTGAGACATCCCCACAAACTGACCGCGAACGAGCCCGTGCAACCACCCCTGGCGGCTCCCCTTAGGGGTGCTGAAACCAGCGCCCCGCCTGAGACATCCCAACCATCTGCTCTCCAAGCGAAGGATGTTGAGCCCAGAAACAGGCGAACCGCCTGAGACATCCCCACAACATGGTCGCGAACGAGCCCGTGCAAACACCCCTGGCGG
Organism: Prorocentrum cordatum; assembly: GCA_963575745.1. Taxonomy (NCBI): domain Eukaryota; class Dinophyceae; order Prorocentrales; family Prorocentraceae; genus Prorocentrum; species Prorocentrum cordatum. The sequence continues at coordinate 78,540 of CAUYUJ010001343.1, forward strand.
CCCCCCTTAGGGGTGCTGAAACCAGCGCCCCGCCTGAGACATCCTCACAATCTGCTCTCCAAGCGAAGGATGTTGAGCCCAGAAACAAGCAAACCGCCTGAGCCCCGCCTGAGACATCCTCACAATCTGCTCTCCAAGCAAGGATGTTGAGCCCAGAAACAAGCAAACCGCCTGAGACATCCCCACAAAATGGCCGCGAACGAGCCCGTGCAACCACCCCTGGCGGCTCCCCCTTAGGGGTGCTGAAACCAGCGCCCCGCCTGAGACATCCTCACAATCTGCTCTCCAAGCGAAGGATGTTGAGCCCAGAAACAAGCAAACCGCCTGAGACATCCCCACAAAATGGCCGCGAACGAGCCCGTGCAAACACCCCTGGCGGCTCCCCTTTGGGGTGCTGAAACCAGCGCCCCGCCTGAGACATCCTCACAATCTGCTCTCCAAGCGAAGGATGTTGAGCCCAGAAACAAGCAAACCGCCTGAGACATCCCCACAAAATGGCCGCGAACGAGCCCGTGCAAACACCCTTGGCGGCTCCCCTTAGGGGTGCTGAAACCAGCGCCCCGCCTGAGACATCCTCACAATCTGCTCTCCAAGCGAAGGATGTTGAGCCCAGAAACAAGCAAACCGCCTGAGACATCCCCACAAAATGGCCGCGAACGAGCCCGTGCAAACACCCATGGCGGCTCCCCTTAGGGGTGCTGAAACCAGCGCCCCGCTTGAGACATCCTCACAATCTGCTCTCCAAGCGAAGGATGTTAGGCCCAGAAACAAGCAAACCGCCTGAGACATCCCCACAAAATGGCCGCGAACGAGCCCGTGCAAACACCCCTGGCGGCTCCCCTTAGGGGTGCTGAAACCAGCGCCCCGCCTGAGACATCCTCACAATCTGCTCTCCAAGCGAAGGATGTTGGGCCCAGAAACAAGCAAACCGCCTGAGACATCCCCACAAAATGGCCGCGAACGAGCCCGTGCAAACACCCCTGGCGGCTCCCCTTAGGGGTGCTGAAACCAGCGCCCCGCTTGAGACATCCTCCAAATCTGATGTGTGTTGAGTAAGTCTGAGTATGAGTAGGTCTGAGTATGAGTATGCCTGAGTATGAGTAAGTCTGTGTATGAGTAAGTCTGTGTATGAGTAAGTCTGGGTATGAGTAGGTCTGTGTATGAGAAAATCTGTGTATGTGTACGTCTGGGTATGAGTAAGTCTGAGTATGAGTAATACTGTGTATGAGTAAGTCTGGGTATGAGTAAGTCTGTGTATGAGTACGTCTGGGTGTGAGTAAGTCTGTGTATGAGTAAGTCTGTGTATGAGTATGTCTGAGTGTGAGTAAGTCTGAGTATGAGTAGGTCTGAGTATGAGTAAGTCTGAGTATGAGTAAATCTGAGTATGAGTAGGTCTGAATATGAGGTAAGAGGAGGAGGGGAGGAGGAACAAGGAGGAGGGAGAGGGAGTAGGAGGCGCCCAAGTAATAACAAGAACCCCTATCTTAGGATATGGGGAACAAGCGAACCGCCTGAGACATCCCCACAAAATGGCCGCGAACGAGCCCGTGCAACCACCCCTGGCGGCTCCCCTTAGGGGTGCTGAAACCAGCGCCCCGCCTGAGACATCCTCACAATCTGCTTTCCAAGCGAAGGATGTTGGGCCCAGAAACAAGCAAACCGCCTGAGACATCCCCACAAAATGGCCGCGAACGAGCCCGTGCAACCACCCCTGGCGGCTCCCCTTAGGGGTGCTGAAACCAGCGCCCCGCCTGAGACATCCTCACAATCTGCTCTCCAAGCGAAGGATGTTGAGCCCAGAAACAAGCAAACCGCCTGAGACATCCCCACAAAATGGCCGCGAACGAGCCCGTGCAACCACCCCTGGCGGCTCCCCTTAGGGGTGCTGAAACCAGCGCCCCGCCTGAGACATCCTCACAATCTGCTGTGTGTTGAGTAAGTCTCAGACTATGAGTAAGTCTGAGTATGAGTACGCCTGGGTATGAGCAAGTCTGAGTATGAGTAAGTCTGAGTATGGATATGTCTGAGTGTGAGTAAGTCTGAGTATGAGTACGTCTGGGTATGAAAATGTCTCAGTATGAGTAAGTCTGAGTATGAGTAAGTCTGAGTATGAGTAGGTCTGAGTATGAATATGCCTGAGTATGAGTATGTCTGAGTGTGAGTAAGTCTGAGTATGAGTATGTCTGAGTAAGAGTAGGTCTGAGTATGAGTAGATCTGAGTATGAGAGTATCTGAGTATGAGTAAGTCTGTGTATGAGCAAATCTGGGTATGAGCAAGTCTGAGTATGAGTAACTCCGACAGGAGGGGAGGAGGAAAGAGGAGGAGGGAGAGGGAGTAGGAGGCGTCCAAGTAATAACAAGAACCCCATCTTAGGATATGGAGAATAACCCGCGTAAAAGCGCGCTCGTGAGAGCAGCCGGAAGAGGCCTCTGCGAGGCCCCCCCTGAAAAGGCCAGGCACTGCCCAAAACACATATGTCCTCGGACACGGGCCCCCGCACCGCACTCGACGATCGTCCTCCTGTGCCATGATCGGAAGGCGGCCAGACGGGACCACGGCTGCCTCCGCTCCAAAAAAACAGCTCAGGCGTACCCCCGAGAGAGGCCCCGAGGACCCGATCGGATTTTTGGGCCCAGCGGGACATCCGAGCCCAGACTTGCGACGCTGTGATTTTTTGACTACGCGGGCCCCCGAAGCCCGGACACTGCTCCCCGGAGCCGGCTCCCTTCATCTTATAAGTCGTTTTCGGACGCTCCCCGGGGCCCGGCGGGGGCCCCCCAAGCACGAGAATGGCCAAACACCTGCCGTCGTGTTTGGTTGTACGTCGCGACCCTCCCGCTCGCTCTTCCGGACCTTCCGCCCTATTAACCTTCCGCCCCGTTGTCGATGTGATCGATGTGGGCTTCCTTGAACTGCATACGATTCCAAGACTTTCGATACATTTTCTTCTGCATCTTCCGCGGAGGTCGTAAGGTGTGGAAGGCGAATTGGGCGTGGCTTAATGGGGGGGTCACAAATGGAGGGGTCAGAAAAGGTCTCCTTTCGTGCCCCTTTCGGGCCCCTCCGGAGCCCCATGGGGCTCGTTTAGGTACCGTGTGGGTACCTTTTCGGACCACGCTCGCCACCCCCCCATTTATGACCCCCCCATTACGCGGCGCCCAAGCGGAAGGGGAGGGCTCGTGTCCGGGAAGCCTCCGAAGACGAGGCCCGAGGGCGCGTCTGGCTCGGAGGCCGCAGGCAGCGGCAGACCTCCGGGGCAGGTCTCCCTGTCTCGGGCGGTCCTCGGCCCAGGCCCCCGGGCGTCTGGGGGGCTTCTGGCCGGCTGGCCCCCAGCGTGACCCATGGGGCGTCTCGAAAAAATCGAGACGGAGGTTTTTCATAGTTTTCGGCCTCTCGGGGCCCTCGCCGGGCCTCGGGACCGTCAAAAAACGACTCGGGATGAAAAGCCGGTCCCAGGGAAGTGGTCGGGAGGTTGGGGGACCGCGTCTCGAAAAATTCGAGACGTCGGATGTCTGGGGAGGAGCTAGGAGCCCCCAGCTTGACCCAGGGCAGGGGCGATGAGACGAACCCATGACAAAGATAGCATCGGATGCGGAAACACACCGGTCCTAAGAAGCAGGGAGACACGGGAAGCAGGAAGGCGGATAAAGTAGGTTGGGTTCCCCAGCTTGACCCAGAAGAGCTACGAGCCCCAGCAGGGGACGGAAGGGGAAGGGCGATAAGGTCAAACCAGGACGAACACAACATCGGATGAGGATGCACGCCAGTCGGAATAAGCATAAAACATGAGGTAGGAAAGCGGATATAAAGCAGGTTGGGTTCAGGCCCTCCCAGAGAGTAATGAAACACAGCAACAGTACATCGATTCTTGAAGTAGAAGGGCGCTTGAATTAGATGGGGATCTGGCAATCCAGCAACATTCACTTTCAACGAGCGGCATGTACATTGGAGAATCTCTGAGATCTGGCGGTCCTGGAGGATGTGTCGGGCGCCGCGGCCTTCCCGGAGCCTGCCGGAACGCTCTGAGAGCGCTCCGGAACGCCCTGGAACGGAGTGGTCCTCGGCCTGGCCGCTGCGCGACAAGGGCAGGCACGAGCAAGGGCAAGGATGATGGCAGAGGGAAGACTCGAGCAGATCCGGGCCCCTGTCCCCCACGCTGGCTTTCGGCCGGGCATGCCACCCTACAGGCGGATTTTGGATGAAAAATTAAGCACCGTCAAGGAATACCCAAAACATGCCCAAAAGTTAGAAAAAAAATTGTCGAAAAATCGTCCCCAGACTACCGTTTGACTATTCTTGGGCATCCCCCCTGTACAGGGACAGGCCCGACGTAACGCTGGCTCCTCCTCCTCCTCGGGCCCTCCCTGGGCGGCCGCCTGGGAGGGGCCCTGCGTGGGCGGCGCCGGCGCAGCCGCTGCTGGGTCCTCGGCGCTCCGGGGCGCGGCCGGCCGGAAGGAGGGCGGGCGGGACGAGGCAGAGGTGGTGGGCCTGTTTTCCACCACCACCACCACAAGTTGGAGGGGGAGGGGTCCTCCTCCTCCTCCTCCTCCTCCTCCTCCTCCTCATCTTCCTCTTCGTCCTCCTCCTCCCCCTCGTCCTCCTCCTCCTCCACCTCCTCCTCCTCCTCCTCCCCTTCTAACTTATGGTGGTGGTGGTGGAAAACGGGCTCATCAAGAGGGACGGCGGGACGGGAGCTGCTTTACACGACGACGACTGGGTCTGCATGCCAGGCCGATCAGGCAAAGAGTGAGCTAGATCGTGTCTGGCAGCCCGTCGCAGGAGACATTGGCGGGTTCGCGCCTCCTCTCCCCACCACGGCGAGGCAGGCAGGTGCGCTTTCGCAAGGCTGCTGCGCTGGGGCGACGCACGGGAACTGCCCGTAGAAAGGCTGGTCGCTACGCTTGCAGCGGATACCTTGTCATCGCTCGGACGTGCACTTCCCGTGAATGTTTCAATGTCGTGCGTGACGACCTCCCGGAGGACGAGTCTGCTTTCACGGTAAAGGACATTTGGGCGGCAGTTATCAAGCTCAAATGGAGACAATCGTCGGGGCCCGACGACATACCAGCAGAATACTGGAAATCCGTGTCACAGACATCAAGCGGACTACAATGGATTACGGAATTGTGCAACGCAGTTTGGCATGAACAGAACGTGCCGGAAGCAAGGCAGCATGCAAGGGTCAGTACGATTTACAATGACAAGGGACCTGTACATTTATGCGACAATTACCGGCCAATCTGTTTGTTGAGCGTGGCGTACAAGTTGCTGGCCAGCCTCCTCCATCTCCGACTTCAACAAGCAGGAGCAGAAGACCGGCTGACAGAGACGCAGTGCGGCTTTAGACGCGGACGAGGTACCACCGACGCAATTCACGCAGTGCGCCGTTTCATCGAACTCGCACATGCCCAAAATGATAGTGGCGCGACGTTTGTAGCCCTAAACTGGAAAAAATATGTGATTCGATCAACGTCGATGCCCTGCTTGTCGCTTTGCGCCGCTTCGGCGTGCCACCGAAGGTGCTTGCACTGATTGGGAATATCTACAAGTGGACGGCGGTTTTGCGTGGCGGATGGGGCGACACAATCATCGGAGCGAGCGCAATTGTCTGGAATTTCTCAAGGGTGCCCTCTGTCACCGTTTCTTTTGTTATGTTGATGACAATTGTGGTGCGGGATACTGTCAGGAAGCTCACAGACAAAGAGCGATCCGACATGCGTGCCGGGGGCCTACAACTGCTGTTGTACGCAGACGACACCGTGCTCGTTGGGAGGCACCAAGACAACCTACAAAATCTTATGGATCGTATCGCTGCAGCGGGAGCCGATGTGGGAATGGAGCTGCATTGGGACAAATTTCAAATGGTTCGAATCAATAGTGGCGTGCAGTTGCGAACGCCAGCATGACTCCTGATCGCTGAGAAGGAGTGTCTGACGCACTTGGGGGCTGCATTATACAATAACGGCAGGGTTAACGCAGAACCGAATCGACGAATTGGAGCTGCGTGGAAGGAGTTTGTAAGATATGACAGCGCATGGAAGCATACATCGATCATAACTCGGCGGAAGCTGGAACTATTTCAAGCGCAAGTGACATCAACATTGATGTACTCGCTGAATACAGCTTGGTTGAACAAAATGGAGAGAAGACGTCTTGATGGATTTCAAACGCGGTGCTTACGCAAGATCTTGCACAATCATCCGTATTTCGTGTCACGGATCCCTAACAACAGCGTCTTAGAACAAGCCGGTCAAGTACCATACAGCGCACAACTTCTACATGAGCAGCTCGTACTTTTCGGGAAGATAGGCCGTGCTCCAGATTCTGACTTCCTACGAAAGCTGACTTTTCAGCCTGGCGGCGCGAAGCCAGCAGCTGAGGCTTTCCAGGGAAGACGAGGCAGCCCCTAACAAGAATGGGCAAAGTGCTTATACATCTGATCGTCTGCACATTTTGGCGGCGACGAGCAATTTATGCAGAGCTTGAGAGACCCAGCGCTGTGGAGAAAAGCGGCAGACGCATTGCTCGCCCTGAAGCGGCAAGAGTCCATACGTAACATACGTCCTTGTTTTTCGCGCCGTGACACCCTCGCAGGGGGCACAAAGCAGCATGCATGACGCAATCTCGTTGGCCGCGGTTTTTCTGCGAACCCGCGCTGAGCAACGTGAGACGCGCGTTTTTGCCCAAGAAGGAATGGGAGGAGGAGGAGGAGGAGGAGGAGGAGAAGGAAGAGGAAGGGAGGAGGAGAGGGCTAAGGCGGCACCGGACCTTCCAGGGAGCTGCAGACACGTGCCAACCTCGGCCTGTGCACTTATCAGGGCTGCTCTGGACATTGGATGCCACTTGAGACTTAAGGGGGAGAGAATGGAGAGGGAAGCAGGACCAAAGTGGGCGCGGACCGCGGGGGGGGGGGAAGGGATGGTGAAGGGATGGAGACGGGAGGAGGAAGGGCCCTCCATGCCCTCTTCCCGACCCTGCCAACATCTACTTCTCCCGCCACCTCCTCCTGGTCTTCCTCCTCCTGCTAGTCCTCTTCCTTCTTTCAGTATCGCTCCTCATTCTCCTCACCCATGCTCCTCATCGAACTCATCCGATTTGTCCTTGCCATTTTTTTTTCCTCCTAATCCTCCTCCTCCTCCTTCTCATTTTCTGCCATCCCCCGTAGTCATTCATAATTCTCCTCATTTGTCCCTGCCACTTCCTCCTCGTCCTCGCCGCCAGCGGACATGGCGGTCCCGGCGGCTCTTTGGGGGCATGTCGCAACGAGGCTTCACCAAGGCCTCCATGCAGTCCCTGACCAGCCTCCCGTCTAAACGGGCCCGATGGGTATGGCTCGAGCAAAGGCGTGTGGCGCCACGACACACATGCTACCTCCGCCACCTCTCTCCTCGCCGTTTTAGTCCTGATCCTCATAGCTGTTTGGATATTGATCTGCAAGACCGGCCACTGCAGGATGAGACAGGATGAGGGCAAATTAGGATGAGGACGATTCGGGTGGGAATCTCTGGGAGCCAGGCGGATCTGGCACTTGCATCGGGCGGCGCGGCCGCTTCAGAGCGATCCCTAACGCTCTGAGAGCGTTCTGAAACGCTCTGGGGGATGTGTCCTCCAGGGCTCGAGCTGAACAATGCTTTCCGTTGTCGCTTTGTGCTCATTCTCCCTCGTCCTGTATTCGCCCCGCCCTTTGCTGCGAAACAAAATTGAAAACGACAACGTCCACAACATCGTCACAGCACCAGTTAGCTCGAGCCCTGGTACCCTCGCAGTGACCAACAGACACCCGACGTCGTGTTTTTGCTTCGCAGCGTGGCTCCCCTATGGTCTACAGCCGTAGTGTTGTGCGTAGCACATGGCGGGGTGCTCAGTAGATGTGTCAACACATTGGTTAGACACGCAGTAGGGCAATCAATCGTTTTGGTAGAAAGGCAGGAAGATGTTTTAGAACCAACAACGAGTCTCACAAGCCAATGGGGTCGCTGTAAACCTGGAGCTCTCCACGAGGACCGGGCACGACCACGGGGCCGTGTAAAGGCCTCTCGGGCGCAGAGCATTGCAAAACACTTCCTGTACGCCGCAGCGCCGGCAGGCGATCCGCACGCGTGCCCTCGTACAGCCTGGGGCGCGTGGCGTACTATTGGCGGGGGAAAGAACGGGGACCATGACAAAGACTGGACTCGGACACGTCGTGTCGATCTTGGTCAAGGTCGGTCTTAGTCGGCGTCGCCTCGTGGATCATCCTCGCGACTTCGCGACGGCCGGCATAGACCATGACCAAAATCGGCATCGACAAGATCCCGCGACATCTTGGTCATGGTCCCCGGTATTCTTCCCTCCACTCATGAACCGGCGGCAAAAGAGGGAAGGAGGAGGAGGAGGAGGGCGGCCGCAGAAGGCAGGCGGGGGACGAGGGCACCCACCGCGGGAAGAGTTTCAGCAGCAGTGGCCGGAGCAACCAACCTGTGCTGGGGCTACCTGGCACAGCGGGCGCGAGAGAACTGCAAGACACGTCTTGCGGTGATGTCTTCACGACGCGAGGAGGTCGGCGTTCGGGCCAGCGTGACTCCGGCGGCCGTTTGGGACGAGTCTGGCACCTCTGGAACTCTCTCGGCGAGGCGCAGCTGCTGGAAAGCATCCCGAGGTGGGAGCGCCAACAAAATATAATGAACACTACCAACAACTTCACCGAACCGGAAGGTCTCCCAACTGGGGCCCGAGCTAATGGGGTCGGAGGATCGCGCCGCCTGGCCGATGCATCGGCGATGCATCGAAGCCGTCTCCGATGCATCAGCGACGTTGGCGTGAAGACAGGACAGTCGGGCTCCACGACGCGCAGCATCGCCGATGCATACGCGATGCGGCGCGATCATTCGACCCTACGTATTTGCTCGGACCCCAATATGGGAGAAAACTTGTCCGAAACCGAGATCCGAGTCCTACTCAGTCAGGGTCGGGGGCGTCCAGGAGGGGGTCTCGCGCAGCCTGGCACGAGGCATGTGAGCAGACGAGGGGAGGGGGCACGGGCGGTGCTGAGGGGGCAAAAAGCGCGGGGGCCATGACATCTGGAGAGAGATCATGGCCCTGGCCATGGCATTTGAGCATTTTCGTAGGGTGGCGGGCTCAGGGTGAAATCCGCATGGGCTCTCTGCACTTCGAGAGCCAATCCGTCCTGTGATTCATCTTTTGCAGACTCAAGAATCGGCATTTCGAATGCCACCCTTTGCACTCCACCCAAAAGGAATGCTCGGGATGTGCAGCCCCCCCTCAGCCACATGGCCGGGAACCTTTGCGAAGCGCGTCGCCGTGGCGGCCCCGGCGACAGGCTGTCCCTTGCAGGCGGGCAGCGCGTCGCTCTGCTCCGCTGGGCGGGAGGCTTCGGACACGCTGGGGACGCTGCCGCCCGGGGGGACCGGGCAAAGGACGGCGCGTCGCCCCCGAGCTCCGCTGGCCGGAGCGGGCGGAGCGGCACGCTGCCACAAAGTTCCCGAAACGCGCCAAGGGGCGGCGCCTGAAGCGCCGCCAGGGGGGCCCCAGCGCAGATCCAAGAAATCCGCGCGGAGCGTCAAGCGTTTACGTTTATGCTGCTTTTGGTTCTTCGAGAGCAAGAGGGGTGGGGCGGGAAAAGGGTAGCGGGACAAAAGGGGGGCCCCGAAATCCAGGGAGAGGTCATGGCCCTGGCCATGCTATTCGGGAAACGAGCAGTGGCATGAACATGACAAACCGGACGTCCGCGCGGACTTCTCGGATTGGTGTTGGACCAACCCTTCTTGGCGGGCGGAGCGCGCCAGGGGCGGCGCCGGAGGCGCCGCCGGGGGACTCCAGCCCCGATCCGAGAACTCCGCGCGGACCTTCGAGTTGTTGTTGTTGTCGTCGTCGTCGTCGTCGTCGTCGTCGTCGTCGTCGTCGTTGTTGTTGTTGTTGTTGGTGGTGTTGTTGTTGTTGTTGTTGTTGTTGTTGTTTGTTTATTTCATTGGTCGGTCCCCTAGATATGCAGTCCGCCCCCAGTCGTGACCTCGAGGATGGGCAAGCTCCCATTCAGCAGCACGCCCTGTGGCGAAGCACATGTGAGGTCGGGCATGTCCCCCTACAGGTCGGGCATGTCCCCCCAAATGTACAACATTCTCAAAGCATACTCCAAAACATATTCAAAACTAATCCCAAAATGGTCCCCAGACTATTTTTTGACTTATTTTACATACTCCTCCTGTAGAGGGACAGGTCCGACTTAAAAAAACAAATATTTGGGCACTCCACGGGTGCGCGCGGCCCTGCCTCCTGAGCACCCCTGGGCGGAGGCACGAGTCGGCATCCAGATCGGCGGCGAGCGAGAGGAGGATGAGGAGGAGGAGGAGGAGAAGGAGGAGGAGGAGGAGGAGGAGAGGGGGAGGAGTGGGAGGAGGATGATGATGGAGGAGGAGTAGGAGGGAGGAGGAGGAGGAGGAGGTGGAGGAGGAGGAGAGGAGGGGGAGGAGGAGGAGGAGGAGGAGGAGGAGGAGGACGAGGAGGAGTGGAGGAGGAGGAGGAGGGAGGAGGAGGAGGAGGAGGGGAGAGGAGGGAGGAGGGGGGAGGAGGAGGAGGAGGAGGAGAGGAGGAGGAGGAGGAGGAGGGGAGGAGGAGGAGGGGAGGAGGAGGAGGAGGAGGAGGAGGAGGAGGAGGGAGGAGGAGGAGGAGGAGAAGGAGGAGGAGGAGGAGGAGGAAGAGGAGGGGAGGAGGAGGAGGAGGAGGAGGAGGAGAGGAGGAGGAGAGGAGAGGGGGGGAGGAGTGGGAGGAGGATGATGATGGAGGAGGAGGAGTAGGAGGAGGGGAGAATGAGGAAGGAGGAGGGGGGAGGGGGAAGGGGAGGCGGAGGGAGGAGGAGGAGGAGGAGAGGGAGGAGAGGAAGGAGGAGGATGAGGAGGAGGAGGAGGAGGAGGAGAAGGAGGAGGAGGAGGAGGGGAGGAGGAGGAGGGGGGGGAGGAGGAGGGGAAGGAGGAGGAGGAGGAGAGGAGGAGGAGGAGGAGGAGGAGGCGAAGGAGGAGGAGGAAGAGGAAGGAGGAGGAGGAGGCGGACGAGGAGGAGGAGGAGGAGGAGGAGGCGGAGGAGGAGGAAGGCGCGGGAAACTCTTCAGAAAAACTTTCCGCGGCCAGAAGCATCCCGTGACTTCGGAAAAGGCTCCGAAGACTCCTCAGAAGGCCAGGGGGCTTCCGAGCCGTCTGGGGAGGCGTTCTCTAGGGGAACACACAATGACATACACATAACAACTCGGAGGGCGGCGCAGATTTCTCGAATCAGCGCTGCACCCCCCTGGGAGGCGCCTCTGGCGCCGCCCCTGGCGCGCTCCGCGCGCCAGCGAGGGGGTTCGAGCGCCGATCCGAGAAATCCGCGCGGACCTCCGAGTTGTTTCTGTCATTGTTTGCTCCCCTCTTCTCCTTCTCGCTTCCCCCCCCGCTCGCCGCCGACCAGGAACAGCCGAAAAGGTCATGGCGAAGATCGCACGCGGACGAGCGGATACTGACCGGGAGAGGGCGCCGGCACCCTCGTAAGAACACCAATGTCGAAGGAGCCCGTGCAAATCTCCCAAAAAGAATCGGCCCGTCCGGGTGGGCGTTCCCTCAGTGATGAGCACGAAAAAGGCCCCTAACCGTTACCCCTTTGGGAGAGGAGACCTACTGGGAGCTAGCGGGCCAACAGCATCAGGGATTTGGGGGTCTTCTCTACGAATGTGACAGACCCTACCGCCCAGAGTTACCATCCCTGGTGCGAGGACAGGGACCTCGGTGAGGCCACGTCATCGTGTTCTCAGGGTCAAGGGCGATTCAGTTCTTGATGACTCCTTGCCCGATGACCCCCTCTCGGACGCCCCCGAAACAAGACGGGGCCCCCTGCCGACGGCGGCGGCTTCGACAGAGAGCGCCCGCCGCCGCCACAGCTGGGGCGCACCCGCCATGAGCTCCAACCGCTCCTCCTCCTCCTCCTCCTCCTCCTCCTCCTCCTCCTCCTCCTCCTCCTCCTCCTCCTCTTCCGCATCGCTCCTCCTCGTGCTCCTCCTCTTCCTCCTCCTCCTCCTCGCTCCTCGCCCCCCGCTCTTCCTCCTCGGCGCTGGAGCCCCCCAACGGCGCCTCCGGCGCCGCCACTGATGCGCTCCGTGCGCCAGGAAGGGGTGGTCCAGCGCCGATCCAGGGAAATAAGCGCGGGGCTCCGACAGTCTATGTCTATGCATCGTTGTGCTCCTCGATTGTCGCGAGGGTTCAGGATCGAGACTGGTGGATTGAGGTTGGTTGATGCTCTGTTGCTGTGGTGTCCGTTTCATGGGAGCCTACGTTGCCCCCAACCATGTCCGATGTGGGCCTGGTTTGGACTGCATGTGGAACAGGATTTGGATTGAAATTGTACTAGATTCGCCCCCTCACAAGGGAGACGAGAAGAACGGGGAGAGGGAGGAGGACCAGGAGGGACGAGGAGAAGCAGGAGGCCGGGCAACATGCGGTCCCAGTGCGGTCTAAATCAAGGATAACCTGATATTAATATCGCCGCCAAGGATCCCATTAAAAGACATCGAAGTTGTTTGATGCTTTGTTGCCCTTTCTGGGCCTCGGGAAGGCCTATTTGTCGCCGCGGCAGTCCGAATCCACGCTGACAGCGATGCTGGCTGATGGCGATGTTGGGAATCTGGTTCTTGCGACGCCGAACTCGCGCAGAACAAATTGCAGGAAATCACGAACCACACCCTCCTACATTTCAAATGCAAGTGCATCGAGCGACAACGGTACGGCGAAGCGCAGACAAAAAGAACACAACAACGCTCTCATATAACTGGGTTGGTCATGAACCACTCCCACCTACAATACCGAAATCTACATCGCCTTCATCTGCATCGCCGTTAGCATGTCTATCGGGGATCTACTGACCTGGGTCAATCCAAACCTGGGTCAATCAAGCTTTGCAAGATCTTAGAACATCATGCACGCCAGCCCAGGTCAGTGCAGCCTCGGCGCTGCAGGATCCCGCAAGATCCAGCACTCTGACTGACCCCCGTTTGCACTGACCCCCGTCTCAAGGCCCCCGAGTATACGGTCGGCTATACGCAAGAGTGACCTCAGGCAAGAATGACCTCTGGTGCGCGGCTGAACGGGGGACTCGGGGTGGCCAAACCAAGGCGCGCCAGCCACTGCTACCGCTTTGCGCTCATCGATCGGGGGACCCCATTGGGCCCGCGCCAAAAGTCACTTCAGCGCTTAGTGGGCCCTGAAAACGGCAGAGCCATTTTTCACCGCTTTCGAAACAAATCCCCTTTAAATGAACACGATAAACCAACGGCGACCAAAATCGGCTCCAAAATTGGAACCAAAATCGGAACCGTAACTGGAAAAACCGGCGACGGAACCGGGAAACACAAACGGCGACGGAACCGGCACGAAAGAACGGCGACACGGAACCGGCAAAAACAGCGGCCATGTCGTTTCCAGGGCCCACTGAGCTCCAGTGAAAGGTCACTCGAACGTGCAGTCGACTCGAGGCCACCAGGTCTCGGGGGAGACGATAGGGGCGAATAGCCCAGGGGCGGGCATTACACGTATTCGCCCGGGAGCCTTGTCAAAAACATAGATCATCGCCCCCCCCAGGATACACGTCGTTCATTTCTAATCGCGCTCATTTCTAATTGTGCTCGTTTCTGAGATGTTCCTGGCCCCCTAGTGGCCAGGACGAGGCCCAGGATAGAGCAATCAGAGATGGAAGGATCTTGGCCCCCCCAAAAAATCAAAGAACTCGAAGGATCAGAAATGCGCAACCTGTGCATGTCCTGCTCTTTGTGGGCCCCGGAAACGGCAGGGCCGTTTTTTCACCGTTTCCCTAAAAAATGCCCCTTGAAAATGGAAACGGCACAAAAACGGCGACCGCAAACGGCAAAAAAACGGCTCCAGGATTGGAACCGGACCCGGAACCGGTCAAAAAACGGCGACGGTACCGGTAACAAAACTGCGTTGGCACCGGCAACAAAAACGGCAAAACGGACCCGGTAAAAAAACGGCCCTGCCGTTTCCAGGGCCCACTGAGGTCCTGCTCCCCCCCTGGGGCGGTTCGCCCCCGCCGTCGCCTCCGAGCCGCCGCGGTCCGCGGGCGGCCACGGCCGCCCGGCGCTGCCTCCGCGTCACGGCGCCTCCGTCCTCGCGGCGGCCTGGAAGGCCCGGTCGATCTGCGCCGCCGGGCTCCGGCGCCGCGGTCGGCGTGGGCCGCCCGTTTGGGCATCGGCGCCTCCCCCCCCCCCAAAGCGGAGGGCAGGCAGGCGAAGCATCAGTCGGCGGCGAGCGGGGGGGGGAGTGAGAATAGCTCCTCCTCCTCCTGCTCCTGCTCCTGCTCCTCCTGCTCCTGCTCCTGCTCCCCCTCCTCCTCCTCCTCCTCCTCCTCCTCCTCCTCCTCCTCCTGATCCTCCTCCTCCTCCTCCTCCTCCTCCTCCTCCTCCTCCTCCTCCCTCCTCCTCCCTCCTCCCTCCTCCCTCCTCCCTCCTCCCTCCTCCTTCCTCCCTCCTCCCTCCTCCCTCCTGCCCTCTCCCTCCCCTCTCCTCCCCTACACTCCAACACGCAAGGGGACATCACCTACGATGGTCACTCTTCAAATATCTCCTTATTTGGCGATGCACTGTTCGTGTTTATGGGCAAGGCTATGCGTATGCTTCAATTCGCGCCGCTCATTGCTGCCAATGTTTCTAATACTTTCGCCGAGCACGGAATGCAGTTGCACACGGTCAAGGGCGAAAGTGCCAGTCTCTTTCAATTTGGAGGCAATAGCTCGGAAGGAGCTTAGTTGAAGCCATGGAGGGATCTCCAAGGTGGAATCGCAATCCCCGCTCGACTTCTAGGATCGATTACCCTGTTCGCGGTTCGGACAAAAAAAAATTGGGAACAATGCTTGATGGTCCCTGGGTCCGGAATTCGCTCACCGTACACAAGCCAATATGCCCTCTTGGAAAGCCCTTCGACGCGTGCTAAAGGTACCAGAATTAAATCGATCCGTCGGCCTCATACTCGTGGACTCACTCGTGTACTCGAGCAAACTGTTCAACGCAGGCACTTGGTCAGAGCTGACCCACTCGCAGCAGGCCTCACTGTCCAATGACTTGGTGCGAATGTGCCGAGCGGTGGTGCGCAGGCCCAGGAAAGACGAGACTGCCGCTCCCAACCATCACATCCTTGCCCAAATTTAGCGGCCGTGCCTTGAGACTGCCCTAGCGGTTCACCGCCTTTGTCTTTTCGGGCGTCTCCATCATGCCGGGACAGATCACTTGGTAGCACCAGCGAGCACTAGCGAGGACGTCTTGTGTTCATCAGGTGATCAAAGACCTCCAGTGGGTCAAGAAGTTTGCTCACACGGATCATGACATTCCGGACACCTCGGAGCATTTGTCTGCTTGGGGAGCCCAGGTTAGGCCATCGGCGCTTGGTTGGAAAAACACGGTCAGGTTAGCTCTTCGGTCCCAGGTCGACTACTCGGGCTGCATCGTGGCCGCCGAAATCGCCGAAACAGTACTTTTCAACAAGTTGTTCGAAGCTGGTGTCCCTCGGCCCCATGATGACGATACCCATCCGATACGCATCGCCCAGGTCTCCGAGGCGCCCAGGTTTCTGAGGATCCTCATCGGGACCAAGGGGCTTGAACAACATATTGTCAAACACCATCGCTCATCTATCCACCAAGTTGTTATCCACCAGGTGGGTACTGAGGGACACGTTTACTTGTGGTATGGGTCATACGAGATTTGTTTCCAGGAAAAACCTTGACTGAACACATCGCCTTCGACTCGCCCAAGTGCCAAGTGCGCCATCTCCCTTTTAGGCGAGCCCCGCTCTTGCTCCGCGGAGGAATGCCAGTCTCTGAATAACGCAGATCACGAGGCGGCGCGTCAGCAACGAGCTGCTGGACGTGCCCACTGGCGGCCAGCACAGACTGCAGTCAAACAGAAGCTCACAGACTACCCAGCTCACAGTAGGCGAGGCTAGAGATATTCTGTGAATAGGGGATTATGCCTTCTCCCCTGAGGCGGCCCAGCTTTTTGGATTTAGCTTAGACTCCCCCTCCTCCGGCTCCTCCTCCCCCTGATGATCGTTTCTGGCCTTTTCGGCCTGAAGATTTCTCAAGGTTCAACGCTGCCGAACTGCCGTTCCAGGTCAAGGGGCCGGAGTTTCCCGTGCTCCAGTTGTTTTCTGAAATGAGGAGGTCTGGGGATATACAGAGTCATCTCGAATATGCTTGGCCGTCCACGTCATGTGTCATATGCTCTCTCTCGGTGGACGTGGCCACTGACCCTGAGCGCGGCGTTCTCACGCGAGCTCAGGCCATACAACAATGACCAGGACGTGTGCGTGCTGGGAGGGTTCTTAATTCGGGGGGGGGCCCTGCGAACGTGGAGTGCTGCTCGGCTGTACGAAGGCCACCCTCTGCGGACCCAAGAACACATCTGGGGTACCCCCCGGGGCACGGCCCGCCAAGGACTTCAAGTGCCTGCAGGGTCCCAGCTATTGCGCGCTCTCACACGACTGCTGGCTGCCCACACTGCACAGCTGGCACCGGTGGTTGGCTTGCACACCCGCTTCCCCCTACCTGGATTGCCGGTGCTCCCACTTCGTTTTGATGGCCCCCTCTTGTTCCTCAAGCGTCGGCGCCCCGCCCGTGTGCGGTTGACTTCGGCCAATGTGGACACCTCCCTGCCGACACAGCTTGGGCCACCGTAGACAGAGACCCATACCCGCCTTCTCGGTCCGCTGTACGCCCTCCCTCCCTTCCCACCTTTGGAATACTTCAGGCGGGGGGCAGATGTCCCCACGGCAAAGGCTCTCACAGAACCCGCTCAGGCAGAGCATCTGACAGCAGATGTATGACCTCTGCCAAGAAGACCCTCTCGTCTGGTCTACCCAAGGCGATCGCGACCAGCATAGCCGACTCCTTACGAGACCTGATTGCAATCAATGAGGCCGAGGCTGATTTCATTCTCGGGAGGGAGCCAGAGGATTTCCGTCAAGGTTTGCGCGCGTTTTCCGTGCCCGATCTGGGGCGGGCGAAACATTCGCGGAGGCTCCCGACTGTGCGTCTCGACGCCGGAGGGATCGCAGCGTCGATCCTGACAGATCCGACGCAGGAGCCTGGGACCATCGCTCCGGCCCCGCCCAACGAGGCCGAGGCCTGCGAGGAGCAGGCCTGCGTGGGCCTGCAGGACAAGGAGGCGGCACACTTCTCGCCTCCTCCCTCCTCCTCCCCCCTCGGCTCGCGCCCCCGCCTCCGCCGCCTCCGCCCCTTTGACGACACAACAACAAGCACCCAGACTCAATAGGGGGGCCGGAGAGGGCTGTGGGTGCGTGCTGTCGAACGGGGGCCCCCGCTCGAACGGGAGCGTTCCCCCAGGGTCCGACAACCCGCACCCGTATCCATAGCCAGTCTTCCTCCCAACGACTCCCCCCTCCTCCTCCGCCTCCTCCTCCTCCTCCGCCTCCTCCTCCTCCTCCTCCTCCTCCTCGTGTTGTTCGCTCGTCAACCCCCGCCCGCCCGCCCTGCCCGAGGCGCAGCCTGCCCTCGCCGGGCGGAAGCGCGACGCCGCGCGCGCCGGGAAGACGGCCCCGGCCCCTTCGAGGCACCGCGCGCCCGGGGAGCGCCCACCGGGGGAGATCTGCGAGGCGGCCAGGCCTGGCCAGGGTGAAGTCGGGCGTGTCCCCCTACAGGGGGACTTTCGACGAAACATAAAACAAATACACCAAAAATAACCCAAAAGGATAAAAAACAAAAATTCAAAAATAGTCCCCAGACTGTTTTTGGACTATGAGTCGAACATTTTGGGGGTATTTTTTTTTTTAATTTTCGTCGAAAATCCCCCTGTAGGGGACAGGCCCGACTTGAGGCCAGGGCCGGGTGTGTAGCTGGCGTCCCCCTTAGGAGACAGGGAAGGCCTTCTCAGAGGTTGCGTTCTGCCTTCCGGGACGGCTTGGGAGCCTTCTCAGAGGGCTGGGGGACTTCCGCACCTTCTGAGACGGCCCGCCCCTTCTCACTTCCCCCGGGGGCTCGCCGCCAAATCAACGCATGGAGAGGGGAAGCCTCAACGCAACGTGCACCCGAAACGTAAGCATTTTGGCCCGTGAGCCGCCACGAGCGGCGTGCGTCGCAGTTACCGTGCTTCCCGCTCTGATCCTGCGCGCACAGTGAGTGCATGTCTACCTACCAGACCACCCCAACCCAACCCGAAGACCCGAATTTCGGGTTGGGGGGGGTAAGGGTTCCACGTGTGTTTTTTCGATGTTTCCCGACCCCCCCCCCACTGGAAATCGAGGGCAAATCTGAGCCTTCGGGTTGGGTTGGGGTGGTTTGGTGGGTGGTGAATGCATGTCAAGGAGCATCCCCCAGCGCCCTCACGTCGTGCAGAAAGTCACGACAGACACCTTTGTGGGACCTCCACTCCCAAAAAAGCAATCCAAACCCTGCCCCCGCCGCCCATCGAGTTGCCTGACTCGTTGATCGGCAGGGGTTGGGGGGTTCGGATGTCGCCGCCGACGGACGATCCTCTGACATCCCTCCTCGCGCCTTGAACGAAATTCACGGCGAACACCTTTCTGGGGCCATTCGCGGCGTCTGGCGGCCCTCACAGGCCCGGGGCCGCCAACAAAGACAACTCGGGACGAAGAGCTGGTCCCCGGGAACAGGTCCAGACCTCTGTCGAGCCATGTCGCGAACAAAGACGCGGCATCGGAGAAATGGGATGCAGGATCGAGCTGGGATCAGCCCAGGGCTGCTAATAGAATAGGGGGTGATCGTAGATACTTCGGTGGGTTCCATCTGCCCTAACCTGGTATGTCAC
Source organism: Prorocentrum cordatum (assembly GCA_963575745.1). Lineage (NCBI taxonomy): Eukaryota > Dinophyceae > Prorocentrales > Prorocentraceae > Prorocentrum > Prorocentrum cordatum. Next base: position 97,352 of record CAUYUJ010001343.1, read on the forward strand.
TGGGTTGTTAAGATACGGAGGGGCTGAGGCTTCTTCGAGACGGAAAGCGCGAACATCTCGGCGCCCTCGAGCCGCCAGCCTGGCGAAGGCCAACCCTCCAGCCACGCGCGAAGCGCGGACATCTTCGAGCCTCTCCTCGGTGACCGACAGATGAAAGCTGCCAGAAGAGTTTCCAACCCTCCAGCCACACGCGAAGCGCGGACGCCTTCGAGCCTCTCCTCGGTGACCGACTGATGAAAGCTGCCAGAAGAGTTTCCAACCCTCCAGCCACACGCGAAGCGCGGACGCCTGCGAGCCTCCCTCGGTGACCGACCGATGAAAGCTGCCAAAGAGAGTTTCCAGAAGCCCGCAGACCCTGGCTGTCATTGCGGCTACTGGGGGGGGGGAGAGACTGCCTTCTCGGTTCCTGTGCCCCACCTGGCCCCGTGGGCGGCCAACGGACCGCAGCTCTGGTGTGCGGCGGAGTTCAGGGCAGCCTGACGCCAGCCCTCCATCGCCCACAGCACCATCACGTGCAGGTAGAACAACCACAGCAACAGCGGCCTCTTCAATAGGCTCCGCGTAAAGTGCCTCAGGGACTTCTCTACCAGCTGTGTGGGCTTCTGCCTCCATTGTGAAGGAACGGGTCGCGGACCCTGGGGGGCTTTTCCCAAAACCACCTCTCATTGCTGACTCGTTTTCTGACCGTCCCGAGGCCCGTGTAGGGCCCAGAGAGCCCGGACACTGCGAAAAAAAGCCTCAGGACACGCTTCCCTCGGGACCCGTTCCCTTCACGGCGACCTTCGGCACACGACGAGACTCCGCATGATGCAGCGCCAGCACACGGCCAACACGACGCAGCATATGGTGGCGATGCTGAGGGCGGCCAGGCCCCGCGATGCGCCGTCTGGCGCATGCGCCTCCACGTCGTACTCGTCGTTGATGTCGGGGTCGTTCTCGTCGGGGCCGAACTGGTACACGATGGGCCTCTCGCTCAGCTGCCTTGGCGAAGCCAAACACTGAACACAAATGAACTCTCGGAGCTCCGCGCGGATTGCTTGGATCGGCGATGGAGCCCCCCGGCGGCGGCTCCTCTGGCGCAGCCCATGGCGCGATCCGCACGCCAGGGAAAGGGTCGTCAGCGCCGATCTAAAAATTCCGCGCGGCGCTTCGATAATCAATGCTCGTGCTGTTTGTTATTCTCCGATGCCTGGAAAGGACGCTCTTCTGTCCTTCCAGCTCGTGGACCCTGGCAAGAAGCTCACGGACCCTTGGATCCACGTCGTCTCCAAGCTCGTCCAGGACGCGAGGGAGAGCGATAGGGGGAGCACAGGCTCAGGTGGGAAGACATCGGCCTGAATCGGCCATATGTCGCCGACAGGTCGGCCACAGGCCTCCGATAGCGAAACTGTGCCTTCCTGGGCGGGGTGAGCCATCAGGAACTCCGCCTCCTCCTCCTCCTCCTCCTCCTTCTCGCTCCTCGCTTCTCCTCCTCCTCCTCCTCCTTTTCCTCCGCCTCCTCCTTCTCCTCTACCTCGCTCCTCCTCCTTCTCCGCCTCCTCCTGCTCCTCCTCCTGGCGATCGGGGGCCGAGGACCCCGCCGCCGAGCCTCGACGTATAACCTTCGGGCGATAGCTCGCGGGTCTCCAGCGGCCGTTCGGGCTTGCCTGGGCAGCCCAGGAGCGCTCTCGGCGAGGTGCAGCTGCTGGACGACATCCCAGGGCTGGAACACCGCGGACAGCCGACGAAAACGGCTCAGCACCTCGAACCTCGAACCTGCCGCCCCCACCAATGAGCCTAAACTCGGCGACGTGCCCGTGGGGGAGTGAGAGGGGGCAGGCCTTCTCAGACGACGGTGCGGCTTCTCAGAAGCCCTCGCGTCTTCTGAGAAGTCGTCTCCGTCTTTGGGGAAAACGTCGAACACTTCTCAGAAGAAGGGAGACCTTCCGAGCCATCCGCGAAGGCCCGCCCCCTCTGACTTCCCCCTCGGACTTGCTACCGACTCGTACCCAGCTCAGCCTACTGGAGACGAGGGCGCTTACGCGACCTTACGCGGGCAACGAGCGCGCCACTGAAGGAAACGGAAATGCACCGCTACCGCTAATCACGGGACATCTCCCCGGGTGCGTTCGGACCAGAATTTCGAGGCGAATCCAGCGGTGGCGACGAGGGCCTCCCTGACCCCCCAAAGGGGAAAACTATGTAAGGGTAGCGGTATGGGTACCCCTCCCCCCTCTGACCAATGTCGGTAGAGACGAATCCGTTTCTGGGCCTCGCCCACCTGCGCCTGCTTTCGGCGGCGAGCCCAGGGGAAGTGAAAAGTGACGGGCCTTCTCAGAGAGCTCAAAGGTCCCCCAGCCTGCTGTGCAGTTGCCTGAGCCCTCTACTCGTCGAAGGCGCAGAGCACCTCTCTCAAAGTCGCGAGGGCCTCTGAGAAGCCCCGCCACCTTCTGAGAAGGCCTTCCCCTTTCTGACCCCCCCCCCTTCGCTCGCCGCCGACTGACCTGGGGAGACCGGGAGGCACAGATACCGCTACTCCCCAGACCTCTCGCGGGGTGTCTTCTGACCAGAATTTCGAGGCGAATCCAACGGCGACGACGAGGGCCTCCGATGATGCCCAAAAAGAAGAAAACGAGGAAGGGGTAGATTGGGGGCGCGCAAACATGGATTTGCGATCCATGGATTTGGCGCGCGGTCGCCAAATCCATGGATCGGGGGAGGTGCCCTCCCCAAAATGCGGCCGGTGCCGCCTCGCTCGGCGGCGACAATCCGCGATCTCCCATGGACACGGGACCCGTCGCTAGTCCACGCCCCCTTCATCCATGTTTGGGATCGCCGGAGTAGAGGTGTGGGCACCTCTTCCTCCTCTGAGATCCCCTCCCCCTACCGCGCTGCCCCTGAGGACGGCAGCCTCCGCGGGCGGCACCTCCGCCGCCTCCGCCGCCGCCGCGGCGGCGCTTTTCGCCACGCTCTGCCTGTGGCGGGTGGGCGCCCGACACGTGCCCGGCACCGCTCCCGTGCAGGCGCACCGAGGGGCCCAGGGTCGGTGCATGTGGGAGGCGCACGTGCAGACATCCCTCCTCCCTCCTCCCTCCTCATCCTGCTCTTCCTGCTGCTCCTCCTCCTCCTCCTCCTCCTCCTCCTCCTCCGCCTCCTCCTCCGCCTCCTCCTCCTCCTCCTCCTCCTGCTGCTCCTGCTGCTCCTCCTCCTCCCCATCCTCCCCTATCCTCCCTCCTCCCTCTTGCCTTTTGCCTCCTCCCTTCTCCCTCCCTCTCCTCCCGCCTCTCGCCTCACGCCTCCCGCATCCCGCCTCCTTCCTCCCGTTAGTCGTTAGTCGTCCGTAGTCGGCGTCGAGGTCGTCATCGTCGTCGTCGTCGTCGCCGTCGTGTCAACCACCAGCATCTGGAGCGCCTCGAATCGGCGGCACTGGCCAGAGGCCATTCATATGTGTATAAGTACATATATATATATATGAATAGATTTACACATGTATATATATATATATAGATTTATACATATATATATGTAGATGTGTACATACAATTGTATACAAATGCAAACAAACTAAAATGAAGAGAACACATCATCGAGTGAGGATAAGTCGAGAACCTCCGAGATCCCGGGGCTCTGGAGGACGCCTCGGGCACTGCGCGGCCCCAAACCGCTCCGGAACGCTTCGGGAGCGCTCCAGCACGCCCTGGAGGAGGAGGAGGAGGAGGAGGAGGAGGAGGAGGAGGAGGAGGAGGAGGAGGAGGAGGAGGAGGAGGAGGAGGAGGAGGATCTTCACTCCCGAGGCTGGAGAGCCGCCGCGGGCCCACCGCAGCGTCCGGACCCTCGCCGTCGCTCGGGCGGCCCTTCCCCGGGTCCAGGCATCCGCGGTCTCTATGCTTTCGAGACACGGGCCCCCGACCTCCCGACCACTTCCCCGGGGGCCGGCTCTTCACATCCCGCATCGTTGCTTGACGGTCCCGAGGCCCGGCGAGGACAGGCGAGGGCCCCGCGAGGCCCAAAACTGCGAAGCACCTCCGCCTCGTGAGCGTTTTTTTCGGCGTTTCGACGTTGGGCGGAAGGGGGGGGAGGGGGCGGGGGTCTGGCGGCTCCAGACCTCTGCTTAGCGCGACTGTTTGGAACCGTGCGACCTATGGGGTAGGGACCCCACCTGCTCGAAAAAGGCGCCAGAAACAGCCAAGATCCACTCCATAGGGGGGGGGGGAGGGGGGGGGGGAGGGCAATACATAAATTACCCTGTGACGTACCCAACCCATTTGTATCATGGGAAACGAGAAGTTGACCGAAACTTGCATGGACAATCAAATTGCAGGATCCGTTGTTTGATATGTAAGCTACTTGGGACACGCGCCTATGGCATGATGCGCAGGAGAACCATACAAGAAAGAAGGGCAACAGCTACAGGCTCGAAGAGGACATGGGGAGACGGGAGCGAAGAGCAGGAGAAAGACGTGCGGGAAGCCCATTGTGCTGGGCCCCTCAGCAGCCCTCGAAAGTGGCGACAGTTTCACAGATCGCAGCTCCCCAGGGATGGCGAGGTCCCATTTGAGTCTGCGGTGAGTACCCACTGTGCTGGGCCCCTCAGCAGCTCTCGAAAGCGGCGACAGTTTCACAGATCGCAGCCCCCAGGGATGGCGAGGTCACATTTGAGCCTGCGGTGAGTACCCACTGTGCTGGGCCCCTCAGCAGCCCTCGAAAGTGGCGACAGTTTCACAGATCGCAGCCCCCCAGGGATGGTGAGGTCCCATTTGAATCTGCGGTGAGTACCCACTGTGCTGGGCCCCTCAGCAGCCCTCGAAAGTGGCGACAGTTTCACAGATCGCAGCCCCCAGCAGCCTTTGAATCCGCCGTGAGTACCCACTGTGCTGGCCCCCCCAGCAAGCCTCGAAAGTGGCAGTTTCACAGATCGCAGCCCCCCAGTGATGGTGAGGTCTAATTTGAATCAACCGTGAATACCCACTGTGCTGGGCCCCCCAGCAGCCCTCGAAAGTGGCGACAGTTTCACAGATCGCAGCTCCCCAGG
>CAUYUJ010001344.1:0-70971 GCA_963575745.1 Prorocentrum cordatum
GGGTCGAGCCGGTCCGGCTTGATTTTTAAGCGGTACATATGTGATTGTAGGTGTTTTTTGTTGGAAACCAGAGTGATTGTGTGATCAAAACGCCAAAAAGTTGATTTCATACAAATAATTGTTGGATTACTGTGCCCTTGAGCAAACGAATGTTCTCACGCGCTCTAGCCAGCTGGGCTGAGAAGGTCAGAATGAGAATTGACCTCATTCACCAAGCCCGAATTATTACGAAGCACTGCTGATGACATCACTCACTAGCCAGAGCCTGTCTGCTTCCTGGCTTTCTTCTTCTTCGGAGCCACGTCCGAACCTGAGGCCGTCTTGGCGATGGCCGCCTTGCGCTTCACCTCGTGGAATCCCAGCAGGCAGCTGGTCTCCTCGTTCACCTTCTCCATGTACTGCTGCAGCTTGCACGCCTGCTCCAGGAAGCCTGCGAAGCGCAAGTCGTTGTTGGTCACGACGCGGAGCTTCGGCAGGCTAGTCGTGAGCACCTTGGAGACGTTGCAGTCGGCGTAGACCTTGTCCTCGAGAAGAGCGATCGCGTCAATGAGCGGCGCCTTCTGGTTGGACTCCTTCGCCCAGGACCAATCTGGATCCTTCTCAATGTTCGTCAGCACCGAGCGTGAGTTGGTCAGGGCGGCATTGTACAGCGCGATGACCTTCTTCGTCTCGACGATCTTCTTGTCGATATCGCTCTTCTCCTTGTCTCCGCCGCCTCCGGCAGCAGCCTTCGCGCCAGCAGCCCTCCCTGCGGCCTCCTTTGCGCCAGCAGCCCTCCTTGCTGCCGCTGGCGCCGCGCCAGCAGCCCTCCCTGCGGCCGCAGGCGCCGCGCCGCCAGCCTCCTCGGAGGTCTCCGCCGCAGCTGGCGCCGCTGGGGCTGCAGCCTGAAAAAAAGAACGGCCGATAACACATTATCAGGAGGATGAGGAGGAGGTGGGGGCGGAGGAGAAGGAGGAGGAAGGACATATACGATGAGGAGGTTGGTACACAGAGCTAGCAGGATAAGGGGGATGGCATATGAGGATAGAAGGTTTGACATAGGAGGAACGCGATTAAGGTGCAATGGAGAAAGATAAGGAGGTGCAGGGTCGACGAGGGAGGAAGATGGGGAAGATGAGGAAGTGCAGGCGGGATAGGAGGAGAAGAGGAGGAGGAGGAGGAGGTGGAGGAGGAGGAGGAGGAGGGGGAGGCAGAGGAAGAGAAGCCTTGCCCTGGCCAGCGCCCGCCCCGCTGGAGGCCGCGGACCCCTCCGCGACCGCCTTCGTGACGCTGGGCGCCAGGGCGGTGCGAGGCTCCTGCGGCGGGCATCCTCCACTTCCCCCTCGCCCTCCTCCTCTCCCATCATCTTCCTCCTCCTCCGCTCCATTCGGCGTCCTCCTGTTTCTCTGCCTCCTTCTCCTCCTCCTTCTCCTCCTCCTCCTCCTCCTCCTCCTCCGCTTCCCCGCATCGTTTTCATGTTCGTCCTCCTCTTTTTCATCCCCTCCATCTCCTCCTCGCCCTTGCCCTCGTGTTGCTATTCCTACTCCTGCTAAGTGTCCTCATCCTCCTCTTCCTGCTCCCTGATTATCCTGCTTTCTCCTCCCTCCCTCCTCCTCCTCCTCCTCCTCCTCCTCCTCCTCCTCCTCCTTGCCATTTCTTGGCCCTCCTGGGTGTCCTCATCTAGCCAGTTTACTCTAGGGCTATCCTCCAGGTTCTCGAGCCAACGCGCGTGCTTCTGCCAGCACTCGGAGAACGTCTCTGTCAAGCCCTGCTCCACGTAGAGCGACCTCAGACTCTCCGTCATCTCGTCGTACACGATCCACGGCGGGCCCATGAACATCGTCTTCCATACGTATTTGCTAGCCTCTCAAGGAGGAGGAGAACAAGGAGGAGGAAAAGGAGGAGGATGAGGAGGACCAGGAGGACGAAGCGGATGAGGGGGAGGAACTACGCGCCTGCAGCCAGCCCGCTTTGCCACCGCCCTCCAAGTGGGCGATGCGCCCGATCGGGAGGTAGGTGGACTTCTTCCACATCTCCCTGGTCTCCGAGACGATGAGCGAGTACTCCGTCTTCGCCTCGAGGTGCTTCGTCTTGGCCCACTCCGTGCGGAACGCCTGCTTCTTGGCGTGGCCAGTGACGGCGTTGCACCGCTCGCGCAGCGTCCTGCCGTCCTTGTCCTTCTCCTCGTCCAAGGCTCTTTGCCAGCGCCCCGCGGCGGGGTTGCCCTTCCCGCCATCCAAGCCGAACTTGAAGTTCGACTCCTTGCGGAGGGTGTCCCAGAAGTCGAACTCCGCCGAGTTGCTCGTGTTCCCGAGAAGCGATGGGCCGAACTCCTCGGGATTGGTCGGCCATTTGGCCGCGCTCTGGCGGCTCCATCCCTTCGCCTCAAGGATGCCGTCGAAGGAGCCCGATTGAAAGGCCTGCGCCAACCTCTCTGTGAGCTCCAGCTCCTGGTCATCCGTCAGCTTGCCCGGCTGCTTGATCACGTCCTCCGAGCTGGAGCGGGAGTAGGAGGACGACGGAGGAGGACAAAGAGAGAGAAAGAGAAAGAGAGAGAGTGTGAGAGAGAGAGTGGGAATGGAGGAGAGGGAGGAATGGGAGGGGAGGGGGGGCAGGGGAGGGGACGAGGAGGAGGAGGTGGAGGTGGATCGGTTGGGGGGGCCACCAGGAGGGAGACGGGAAAGCGGATAAGGAACAAGGAATGCGGTGGCGAAGAGGATGAGGTGGAGGAGGAGTTACAAGAGGATGAGGAGCAGAAGGGTTGGCCCGAGAGAGATCAAGGAGGGTAAGTCCTCGAATGCCTTCTGCATGGCGTCCGCCCTCTTGGTGATCTTCGGCGGCGTGACATCCTCGCCAGCCTTGCGGATGAGCGGCGCGTCGTCGGAGTCCGTTGCACTTGCGTGCTGCGCCCCGCGAGTCTGCACCGCAACCTGCGGAGTCACTGGGCTCTGCGTGATCTCCTGCTCGGCGATGTTGACGGCTGCCTGCGGACCGCGCAGTTTCGCCATCATACTCCTCCTCTTCCTCGTCCTCCTCCTCCTACTCCTAGTCCTACTCCTCCTCCTCGCCCTCCTCCTCTTCCCCCTGCCCCTCCTCCTACTCCTCCTGCGTCTCCTCCTCCTCCCCGCCCTGCCCGCGCTCAGGGGGTGAGCGACATCAGATGCTACGACGAGTGCCCGAGCCAGGCTGCCCCCGAACTGCTTCTCTGACGCCGACGCTGACGACGTTGACGGCCGTTGTTCCGACGGCGATCTGAACGACGACAATTAAACCACGACCAGGATCACGAAGACGCGACGACAAGAGACAGGACTATTTGTTCGCCAGGAGCGCCTGGGGCTCCTGGCGCTCATTCCACAAGGCGTACTTGATAATGAAATCACGTTTCGCCATCTGTATATATCTCCTCCCATGGCGAGTATTCAGAGGTCCTTGCCATGGACTATAGTACAAGTGTTTATCTGAATACACAAACGGTCTTGGCGGGGGATCGCTGTCGTAGCAATCCTGCGGGGACGACTGACCAGGTGCTCTCCGCGCCCCTCTGTGTCCTTCCTCCGTCCCGCCTCCGCCATCCCTCCTTTTTGTCTCAGTCCTCCCTCCTTCTTACCGCCTTCTTTCCTCCTTCGTTCTCCCTCCGTCACTCCTTCCCCCCCCTTCCTTCATCTTTCCTCGGGGTGGGGTCTTGGGTGATGTTCAGCCCTCGTTGTTCCGCTCTCGGCGCTGCAGGAGCGCTGGTGGCACGCGCCGCAGGCGCCTCTGCCTCAACCCTGCGCCGCTGCCTGGGCGGCTCCACTGGCTGCTCGGCGGGCGGCGGCTTGCGTCTGCGCGGGCCAGCCTCTCCACGGGGGAAGCGCGCGCGATAATGTTCGGGGCAATTGGGGGGGAGACGGAGGAGGAGTAGAAGGATGAGGCAGAGAAGGATGAGGGAGGGAGGAATGAGGAGGGAGGGGGGAGGAGGCGCGGCAAGGACGGAGGAGGATAAGGGAGGAGGGAGGAGGATGGAGGAGGAGGAGGGAGGAGCAGGGACGAGGAGGAGGAGGCGGAGGAAGGGAGGGTGGGGCTTCTAAGACTAAACTGTTTGGGCTCGGGTAAGACGTTTACTTCCCTTGTGGGCCTGAACGTCAGCCGGGGCGCCGATCCTGCTGGACGACGCACCGCTGCACAAGCCAATTGGCGAAGGCGAGCGGCCGCGGCTCTGCGTGTAGGTCTCCTTGCTGCGCGCGATCGCGGCCTCGATGTCTTCGAGCTCCTTGCGCTTCTGCTGCAGCGCGATGTCGAATTCCGCCTGGCTCTCCCTCATTGCCTTCTCCATGTCCTCGTCTGCGGGCTCAGGTTGTCCAGCTGGGATCTCGCCGTCGCCCGCGTCGTCGTCGTTGTCAGCGCCAGGATGTTCACCCAGCTCACGCGGATTGCCTGCCACAGTCTCTGGCGCTGAATCCGTTGGAGATGGCTGATCCTCCTGTTCGTCGTGCTCTGCAGGAGGCATGCCCTTGTCGCGCATGCCCTTGTCGTCGCCGTCTTCGCCGTCACAATCGGGTCGCTCCTCCTGGCGTTCGTCCTCCTCGTCGCTGCTCTCCTCCTCGTCCTTCATATGCTGCGCCACCGCTGGCTCCAGCGTGCCAGCGTCCTGCGATCTCTGCTGCTCGCGCCCAGCTCGCTGCGTGCTGATGCGTGCCTCCCTCGCCTCCAAGAGCGTCTCCGCCGCGGCTGCGCCCTCCGCCCTCGGGAAGTCTGGCACGCCTGACTCTGGCAATGTGGCCGCGTCTGCCGGCTGCGATGCCATCGAGCGCGTCGCGCCCTTCTTCGGCAGCAAACTCCTGCCGATTGGGCTGGCCCAGAACAGTCTCGGGTTCGGCGCAGAGAAAGACTTGCGCAGGCAGCCTGGCATGCGAGGCGCCCCAAGCCAAAACGGCTGCGGTAGAACACAATGCGCTGTTGGGGGTAAGGGGGAGTGGCGTGATCAAGCGGAGCGGTGATATTGCGATAATGGAAGTAAAGGAGGGCGGACGATGAGGATGGAGATGAGGTAAGTAGAGACGACCATCGAGAGAGAGCGGGGGCGAGAGCCGCGACCTGCCCCCCCGAGGCCACGACAACGACATGTTCGCCCATTCGAGGTTCCTGTCGGAGCGACGCCGCCCCCCAGTATCATTTAAGGGGGTGACGGGGCGATAGATCTGAACGGGGCTTCGATGATCACTTCGGCGTCGCCGAGGCGGAGAGGCGGAGGGCATGGTGGCCAAGGAATTGCGCAGAAAAGCAGGGGCGATGAGCAGAGATATGGGGCGGCTACCAGAGGTAGGGGGTGGGCGAGGCGAGAATGTCGGGTAGGTCGGGGCTGGGGAGGAGAAGCGATTGCGCAGTAGCAGCGGTAATCTGCACAACGGGAGCGGGCGTCTTGAAAGCAGTGTGTGGGGTGGGGGGGGGGGGAAGGGTACTCCAGATTTCGTAATAAAGTGAGGGGGTTCTCATTTCGGGGGGGGGTCTCTTCCAGGCTATCTTGGAGGGCCTGGGTGGTCTGGGGACGATGTCTTGGAGGGTTCTCCCATGGGGGAGGTCTGAAATGGATTGTCTTCGAGGGTCCAGGCCCCCTCCCTTTCATTACGAAATCTGGGGCGCGGAGGGGGAAGAGAAGGACGATGGCAAAGTGGTACCAGTAGGCTGAGGAGGGGGGGAAGGAGGAGGAACAGGATAGAGGAGGAGGAGAAGAGGGGGAGGAGGAAGAAATGGCACAGCGAGCCCGCTGGGCAAGTGAACGCTGGCAAGAGGCATGCAAGAGAGAGCTAATCGCAGGGTCCTCATCAGATACCGAAGGTGTCAAACAGGCCGAACGGCATGGGCGGCTCGTGGCTGCTGTTGTCCTTCTGAACCTTGTTGTCGATGATGACCGTCTGCCCCCCCCCGAATACAATGTGTCTCCGTGTGCCCTTCTGTCGCCGCTACCATCCATCGTGCCGATGCTACCGACTGCTGCCGTTGCTGCCGATCCCAGCCGCCGTCGTCAACATTTGCTGTCGCACGTTATCGTGATGCTCATCCTGTGATTCTCTATTTGCTTAATTCCTTGCCCCGCTCCTTCCTCTCACACCTTCCTCCTCCAGTCCCCTACTATCCTTTCAACCCTCCTGGTCGTTCATCCGCCTCATCCCATCCTTAACTGCCCACTCTTGCCTGATATATGTCTGATGCGTGCGGTCCTAGGTCCCCTGATGTTTCTCGAATTCCAACGGGATTCCAACGAATTCCAACGAATTCCAACATTCAAACGGTTTGGAATTCCAACGAATTCCAATGATTTTCCAACGGGGTTCCAACGCGTGACACGCCTCACATTGTGAACACCATCGGGAACCTACCACTCTCTTAACAGTGCTATGCATACCCCACGAGCGTGCCTTGCCGCTCGTCTCCTTCTTCTGGACCTTGGCTGGCGTGAAGTCGTCGCCGTCGTTGCTGTGCTTCTGTTTTTTGCTCCGCTTCACGCCGGCCAGCTGTGTGCTCGTCGCCACCTCGGCCAGCTGTGTGCTCGTCGCCACCTCCTCGGCCAGCTTTGTGCTCGTCGCCACCTCCTCGGCCAGCTGTGTGCTCGTCGCCACCTCCTCGGCCAGCTGGTCGCTCGTCGCCACCTCGGCCAGCGGCGTGCTCGTCGCCACCTCCTTGGCCAGCTGGTCGCTCGGTGCCACCTCGGCGCGCTCGGGCGCCGTGTCGCCCGCTGCCTGCGGGCTGAACGATTGCCAAAACGACGGAGGAAGAGCCAGGAGGAGTTGTGGAGGAGGGGGGAGGAGGAGGAGGAGGAGGAGGAGGAGGAGGAGGAGGACGAGGACGAGGAGGAGGATGAGGAGGATGAGGAGGAGGAGGAGGAGGAGGAGGAGGAGGAGGAGGAGGGGGAGGGCCAGGAGGAGAAGGAGAAGGAGAAGGATTGGGAGGAGGAGGAGGAGGAGGAGGAGGAGGAGGAGGAGGAGGTGCAGACTGACTACATTCGAAGCCCTTCGGGCCCCACTCTTCTAAGCAGGAAGGGGCTTGAACTGGTGGCCCTCTGCGAAGCGACTCCCACGAGGGGAACTGCTCCGCCCCCTCCTGCTCCTCCGATCCCTCCTCCTACCACAACTCCTTGTCCTACCTACTCATCGCCGCTCTCCTCCGCCCCCCCCCTCCCCCTCCTCGCTCATCCCCCTATCGTTTATCCATCCCTCCCTCCTGCTATCCCGTCCTCCCCCATCCTCCTCCTGATCTAGCCCTATTTGACCTTCGTCGCCGCTGCAGGGCGCTTCATCGCAGGGGCACCCTCGGAGACCTCGTTCTTGATCCACTCGCGCTTCCACTCCTCGAGGGTGGCCTTGTCCTTGAAGTCGGACACGTATGCGTTCAAGCACTTCGTCATGAACGCCTTCGCCTTCTCCAGGGTAGGATACTTGGTCAGCTGCATGACCTGGCAGAACGTCTTGCCTTTGTTCTCGTCCTTCGGCATGTCCTTCCACATCGCAAGCCAGGTCTTCTCCTTCTTGGTCACCACTGTAACCCAAACCCTGGAGCCCGATCTCATCCTAGCTTCAGCAACCAGCGAATCGCCTCCCTTGCCGTGCGCCTCGAGGTCCTTGCCCTTGACGCCGACGATCTTCCACTGCATGCCGTCGGGCCACTCTGCGATGGCCTGGTCGTCGTCGCCGTCGTTCTTGGCCAACGCGTACTCCACTTTGGCGCTCTTGCTCCCGTCGAGCATGCGCCACGCCGACTGGGGGGAGGGGCAGTGTATATTTTTGACATCCTCCTCCACTGTGCGCCCATCACCCTTCTCGCCCGTTTTAGCGTCATCTTCGATCCTCCTCCACCTCCTCCTGCTCGTCGTTATCCCTTTCAAATGTTTCCACCGTCATCATCATTGCCCCCCTCGCCCTCATCGCTCCTCACTCTTCCTCACCCTACTCACTCCTCACTACTCCTCAACCTCATGACCTTCAGATCTTCATCCTCCTCACTCTTACAGCTGATCCTCCTCCTCTTGATCATCCTCCTCGTACCCTCTCCTGACAAAGAAAATTCTCCTCCTCTTGATCCCCCTGGTGCCTGCATGACCTGGTCGAAGCCCAGCTTCCACCCGTCCACGATCTCCAGGTGCGACAGCGTGCTGACCTTCGTGCCGAGCGGGCGCTTCTGCGCGGCCTTCGGCATCTCGCTGCCCTTGCACTTGCTGGTGTCCTCCGCGGACTCCGCCGCGTCGCCCACGCCGGCCTCGTCGCCACTCTCAGCCTCATCGTGAGAGGCCTTCTGCTCCTCGGGCTGGCCAGCTTCATCGCCAGATCCTGCAGATTCTCCGTCGCCCTCGTCATCATCATCATCATCATCGGCAGCAGCTCCCGATGCCGCCATGAACTCCACCGCCCACTTCGGAGTCTTCCTCGGGCGCACTGCTGCATCTACAACCCGTCTTCCTTTGTCTACCATTAGTCATCCGCCATCCCCTCCTCCCGTCCTCTATCTTTGCTCATCCTTCTCCCCGTCCTCCACCTCCAGCCTGTGCCTCTCCCTCATCAGCTACACCCGCCTGTCCTCATCCTCGCACTTACGCTGATGAGTGAAACATCGATGAGAAAGCAACGCTAACCAAACCAAAGTTCGTCTCTCCTTCCCTTCCTCCCTCTCCTCCGCTAGCAATTCTCAAGTTCCTCATGTTCCCCCCCCGCTGTCTTGCTGGACACGCCCTTCTGGACGTGCGCCAGCATTGCTCTGATCTGCTTCCCCTTGCTCTCGGACCACGCGTCGAGATGGGCCGCGAGGTGCCAGGACGCCTCCTTGCCCTTCGCAACCTCCTGCAGCGCTGCCTAGCACCAAGCGCTCTCTCTCTCTCTCTCTCTATCTCTCTCTCTCTCTCTCTTTCTCGTTCTCCCTTGTTGTGTTCCTCTCTGTCATCCTCTGACCCTTCCGAGCGTTGCGATGCACCCTCAGTTGTGCTTGCACTTATGTACTCCTCTACTCCTCTACTCCTCTCTCTCTATCTCCTTCGCAATCGGCATTTCCTCCTCCGCCACCGCCCCCCCCCAGTGCGCGCTCCCTCGCTCCTGGTTCGTCAACTACTGGCCCATACTTTCATCCTGAGCTTTCCACCTGATCCTCCTCGTTCCTTTCCTCATCCCATCCTCTTCATCATCATTGTAATTCCTCTTCCTCCTCCCTTTCCCCATCATTCATCCTCCCTGTTCCCCCCTCCTGCTCCTCCCACTTTCCGCCTCCTCCTCATCTCCCGCCATCCTCTGTCTCTGTGCGTTCGCGCCTTCGCGACCTTTTGCGACATGCTGTTGGGCGCCAGCTCGCGAGTCGCCGATATCAGCAACTTCGAGCGCTTGAGGTTCGCCACGTTGATCTCGCTGCCCGCGCCGCTGACCACCTCGCCGTACTCGTGGTCCGTCGCCTCCTCGAAATACTGCGCCCAGCATTCTGCCAGCGCGGTCGTGTTGCTGAAGCCAGCAACCCGCAGCGCCTGAGGCTTCCGCCAACTGCGTTGCCCCTGAACCCTCCTCGTCGCCTCACGCTCTGCAGCCGCCCCCCTCGACGCCTCTACCCCAGGAAACAAAAAATGCGAGGAAGATGAGGAGCAGGAGGAGGAGCGGGAGGAGGAGGAGGAGAAAGATGAGAACGAGGAGGATGAGAAGAAGTTGGAGGAGGAGGTGAAGCGTTTTCGGCGTTCCTTGTGCTCCTCATTGCCTCCATCCTCTTCCTCCCTGTGCTCCTTCTTTCCTCATCTCTCCCTCCTTCCTCTCCACCTTTCCTCCCTCTCAGCGTTCCTTCTTTCCTCCATCCCTCACATTCGCTGAATCCCACGTGGCGCCTTCGGCGCCATCGCCCCCGAACTCGGCGCCCCAGCGCTAGCTCTGGCAGCGGGGGCTCCGCCCGAGCGCGAACGGCTGAGGCTGCGAAAGAAGAACAGACGAGCGAACGTCAGATAATACATTCCCGATGTGGGGGGTCTCGCAAGTTGGAGGGAGACGCGGTGCCCCAGTCCCCAGTCCGTATAGAAATGCACATCGGATTCCATAACAAAACAACAAAAAGCATCACAGGGATAACCTAGGTGGCGACACCGGCGTTTATCTCTCGACGATGAGAAAGTGGAGGGGCACACCAGGATTCCAAAACACATATACATATATGTATAAATGTATGTATGTTTATAGCATATAACGCGTTGCAATCATTTTTTGTATTGAAGTTGTATATTTTCATAATATTTAATGATGATGATTGAAATTTAAGATTACATATACGTATGCTTAAGTTATAAGAATATGAATGATGATGATGATGATGCTTGTAATACAAGGATTTGAGACCTCTGGGTAGGACGAGGTAGTGCTGCCAGAACAGATTTGCTCGCCTCAGCAATGGTGGCATACCCGGGAGAGGCGCGAAGGCCTGCGCGAAGTACGGCTTAACGAAAGCCCTTCCTACCTTGCACCTGGACGATGTGATTGCTGACCCTAAACGACCCGCAGTACGGATAGCTTCATGCGGCTGCGCACATCCAAGTTGAAGCTGAAATTCAAGGTCCCTGAACCACCGCCGTGCTTTGTCCTGAGCTACGGTGGATGACGCTGTTCCATCTTCCAAATATACCTCTACTACCGCACCCAAAACGGGTAGCACGAGAGTATCGTCCACGTCCTTGGCTGGATCTGTAACGAGCCCCAACAAACGAAGGACCTCCGTTACCAACCAGCCCCCTGTTATCCCTACCCCCCTCCGCGACACGCCAAAGAAATCATCGACGCAACGGAAAAGAGGAGCACGGAACCTGACCAGGACGACGTGCCGGATAAAGCTCCCCAACCTGTGCCACGCTGCGTTCGCAGCTGATGCTCCGAACATCATGCCGTAGTGACGAGCACACCACAAGTTGCCATTCTATGTGAACACGAACCAAGAGAATTCCTCGTGGTCGCTCGCTATTGGAACACGCCGGTACGCTTTGGAAACATCGCGCTTCCAGAGCCGAGGTTCCGCATGATGACGAAGAAAATAAAGCACTGCCGTAACCAACTCCTCAATGCCATCGTGCTTGGCTCTGTCAGGCATGAATGTTGCCTTGTTCTGCCCTCCTTCCGTCTCGTCATCTATTGGTCTAGTGCGCCACCCTTTCGGGCGCTCTTCCCTCACGGGAAAACGCCTCGCTAGGGTCTTTGACTGCACTATGTCAAACGACAAGAGTTGAGGGCACGAACAAAACCCTTCTCGAGCGTCCTCCTGGGTAAGTTGCATGATGTCGTCGTCCCACTCGCTGGGTCGCATCTGGTCTATGATTCTCATGTTCCTTTCAATGCGCTCCCGCCTCAACTGGTCTACCCCTACGGGGTTCCAGGTGGGCTTGCCGTCTGGCCTCGTGTCCGGGCCGCAGCATGGGAGTTGTCCGATTAACGGGAAGCCACACAGATCATCCATTAAAGATGGGTCCAGTTCTCTATAATTCCACTCAGTAAACAATGAGTGAAACAACGAATAATTCAGTCGCTTGGCCACAGGATTACTCAAAATATTCGGCCGTTCTCCGTGCAGGTGATCACGAGCACAGCGGGCCGCCCGATGTTCAAGTTCCCTGAACACCGCCAGGCGGAAAGTGTCAATATCTGCTGCTTCGCACTCGCTCTCCCAATCCAAAGCTAAACGAACTTTCTCATTGAGAGCGCCGTGCAAGGCAACCTCTTCGTCCGGGTGCCGTGCTCCGAGTGCGAATGCGATATGCTCCAAGACTGAGAGCCCCTTGGGGGCACCGAGACCACTGGGTACAAAAGGATTCTCAGGGTCAGCCAGCAACTCTCTCTGTCTAGGTAAAGCAATAGCGCCTCCACTGCTACCTTCTGAATCGTCTGAGTCTTCAGAAGATAGTCACCGTGCATCGCCCTTGCCCCCCTTCTTCTTGCTGCTCTTGAAGTCGTGGAACTTCTTGCGCTTGTTGCTGACGTACCCCTCGCCCTCGACCCACTGCCAGTTCGTGTTGTCGCCTCCTTTCTTCCCGCCGCCGCCTTTGCCGCCCTTCGAATCGGCCTGCTGCTTCTGCAACCACGCGTGCTGCTGCTTCGCCTGGTTGATCTGCTGCTGGTGCTGCGCGAAGGTTTTGCTGGCCTGCTCCGTCCTCTGCTGGATGGCGTCGGCCGCCGCGCGCTGCTTTGCCATGACTGACTCAAGGGATGCCGGCAACGGGGCTGCAAGTCCAGATGGCGACGAGGGCCCGCACGCCGACCTCAGGCCCGCCTGCGCGAGCACGGCGTCCAAGCGCAAGGCGGCCGCTTCCAAGATATTCTTGTCAATGTAGCGGAACTCCTTCTGGATGTCCAACTCTGGCTCCGACGTGGACGCTCTCTTTGCCAACTGCCTCCGGAACAGGTCATCGTATAAAATGACTAAGAACTGGTTGTGCTGGATGGACTTGTTCTGCTCCACCAACTTGGCCAACTCGTCCTTGTAGCACACAACGGTTGCCCATGTAAGCTGTTTCGTGGCCACCGCTGCCACTGCGTACCTGTCAAACGCTGTTGTCCACTGCACGAAGGACCTGAAGAACCGGCGGGTTGCTGTAGCACTCCGCAAGGCACTGGTGACTTGGCCAAGCGTCGCGACAGAGGTCGACGGGTCAAGCGGTGTACCCCATTCGCCTCCCGTGAGCGCTTTCCCTCCGATTGTATCCGAAGGAAGCCACAGTGGCAATACCTCTTTGGCCGTCAGGTCTATGTACGAGAACGATTTCCGCTGGTCCTTTTCAGCGGCAGCGTTCTCTGCGTGCAAAACCCGCCACACCAGCTCCTCTGCCTGCATGTGGAACGGGAGTCCCTCGAGACCCGCTTTTGCCAGCTTGTCTGCAGCATTCACCTGTTCAGGCGCTACTGCTAAAAGCTTGGCCACCACCTCGGCAGAATACTCGGGCCCAACCATGTCCAGGACGTCCTGCTGCATGGCTTGGGGGAGTGATTGCTGGGTCTGCGGGGTGAGAACAGATGCAGCAGGTGCTGATGAGGCACCACTGCTCTGCTTCTCTGGGTTTGCCAGGCGAATCACTCGTCGAGCTAAGCCTAGCACTGGTAGGGATAAGTCTGGTTTCACGTCACTCTCTTTCAGGCCAACTAACTGGCCCGGCTCAGACACCCCATTGTCCGTGAAGTACGTCTCTGTCGCCCTCAGCACCTCGGGCGTCGGCTCCTTGGCGTCCACTGACTTGAGGAAGCTGTTCAACGTCACCTCCGCCATGGGTCGCCTGTGGGGGATCTGAAGCAGAAAGTTTCCGTGCAACACCCTGTGAGCCACCTGAGCCCAGATGGCTACGGACCCTGCCGTGCAGACCACAAGATGCCTGCTCTCTCCGGGTGTGAGGACACCTGCCAACAGGGATCGGGTCCAGACCTCCTGGCGCAACCAAGATGCCGAGAGCACCTGGTCGATGGGACGGGGTCAAAGAGCTCCAGGGCCCACGACAAACGACCACGCACCAGCGCACCCTGCCGACTGGGACGGGATCAAAGAGCTCCAGGGCCCCCCCCAAAAAAACGACCACGCACCAGCTGGAAGGTGCAGAGCTCCCTCCACGAGCGGCGCCGTCAAGACACCCCACAGCACCGACGAGGCAGAAGAAGAGCCTCCTGGGGACGGGGTCGATAGCTCCGGGGCGCGCAAAACGACAGAGGGACCACCGTCCTCGCGCCCGCTCTGCTCTGGAGGCCTGTGCGCTGACTGCTCGCTGCGTCCCCCTGCTGCTTTTGGGTCAGGCGTAGAAGACGACCGAGGGGGAAAAGGAGGAAAAGGGGGAGGGAAACCGGCTCAAGGCGCAAAGGGGGGCAAGTCAAACCCCCTTCGCCGGAGCTCAGGCTCCCTGCTCCAGCCCCCCAGTCGCCGTTACGACAGAGTGTTCGTTGTCAAGCTCATTTGGGCAAGCACCCAACGAGTTGGGTTTCCGCCTCGAGCGGGAGCGTTTTTGCTGGGGGCGGCGCCGATGAGAGAAAGCCTAGCGCGCCAGTCCAAGGTAAAACGGGAGGAAATCTCGAGCGGGAGCGCTGGTTTTGTTAGGACGGCGGCTTTCGGTGGCGAGCAAGAAAACCAGCCCTGAGTGAAGAAGGAGGATGTCTCGAGCGGGAGCGTTGTTGTTGTTGTTGTTGTAGTTGTAGTTGTAGTTGTAGTTGTAGTTGTAGTTGTAGTTGTAGTTGATGTTGTTGTTGTTGTTGTTGCTGTTGCTGTTGTTGTTGTTGTTGAACATTATTTCTTCTTAAGAATAATTATTGTTGGGACCCCTGGTGCACGACCCCCCCGCCGCGCCTAGGCCGCAGCCTCATTTTCATCATTTTCGTGAGGAAGTCTCAGGCAAAACGATTGGTACCGGATCCGGTTGTTTTGTTGTAATCCGTTTTCCCTTGCAAAAAACACCATAAAATGAAAATTCTTGTTCTTACTTGATCAAATTGCAAGAATCCCTTGCAAAAAATAAGGTAAAGTGGACATTCGTGCGCGCAAGACGAAATCCTTCCAAAACCTTAGGTTTCGTAGCGATTTTAACATAAAAACATCAAAAACCCAATGGTTTTTTAAGAAAAAATTGTCAAAATGTCCTTCCGCGCGCGCTGTCCGAATCCCACAAAACCAATGGTTTTTCAACATTTATGTTACATGAGCTCGCGCGAGCTACTTTTTCTTGTTCTAACATAATCAAATTTCAATAATCCCTTGCAAAAAATAAGGTAAAGTGGACATTCGCGCGCGCAAGACGAAATCCTTCCAGAACCTTAGGTTTCGTAACGATTTCAACATAAAAACATCAAAAACCCAATGGTTTTTCAAAAAAAAATGTCCAAATTTCATCCCGCGCGCGCTGTCCGACTCCCACAAAACCAATGGTTTTTCAACATTTATGTTACATGAGCTCGCGCGAGCTACTTTTTCTTGTTCTAACATAATCAAATTTCAATACTCCCTTGCAAAAAAAAGTAAAGTGGACATTCGCGCGCGCAAGACCAACAAAAAACACGACGATCTCAGGAACTTGCCCCAAAAATGTGACCAACTCCGCTCTCTCTGTCTCTCTCTCTGTCTGCTCTCTGTCTCTCTCTCTGTCTGTCTGTGTCATGTATTGTATGTCACAATTGCAGGATGCTGGGCACACGCGCGCCCCGAATAAGTGACCAAGTTCTGTGGGTGTGTACCCCACGCCAGTGTAGTAGCCACGGTCGTCCGCACGCCACGAAGTGAAGTGTCCCAACGTCATAGGGCGGGAAGCTGGGTTTGGGTGGTCGCGAAGAGTCGTTTGGATATTTGGTAGAGCTTGAACTGCCCCCCCACGAAGTGGGGGTATTGTCTCGCGTCGCATGAAAACCCTGGCACTGGTGAGAACACTGAGCGTTCGGGTAAAATGATTGTTGTTGTTGTTGTTGTTGTTGTTGTTGTTGTTGTTGTTGTTGTTGTTGGGGGGCCGGTTTTGGCGGTCCCCCAAACCGCTCGAGCGTGAGCCTCATTTTCAATGAAAATGTAGCCGGCGCCTCGGCGAGAGCGCCAGGGCGCCTTTCAGGGGTCCAACAATAAGAATTGTTTAGTAATCCCACCAGCCCTTTGGGCGTGAGTGGTTTAGAGAGCTCTCTCTGTCCTCAACCCCCCAACCCCCCTTCTTCCCCTTCGGGGAGGGGTTTACCCCTCCCCCTACCCCCTCCCCCTGGGCCTGGACAGGGAGTCCCGAGTGTTCTCAGGGGGGTCTTTTTCGACTCCTGGGAGGGCCAAAAAACGACGACCCTCACGAGGATTCTGGCCCCGACGGGGGGGCTCTGAAAAAACTCTCTCCTCTTCTGTGAAGCCAAAATCATTGATTTTACTACGGTTTCGGCCCCATTTTTGGCCTTCTGAGGGGGCAGCGCTCCTCTTCCTTCTTCTCAAACTCATTGATTTTACGAAGGTTTTGGGCTCATTTTGTCCTTCGCAGGGGCTCGCGCTCATTTGCGCTTCTGCGGAGGTCGCAAGAGGCCCCCAAGAGGCCCCAAGATGCCTCCCAGAGGCTCCCAAGAGGCGTCCAAGAGGCTCCCAAGAGGCCCCCAAGAGGCCCCCAAGAGGCCCCCAAGAGGCCCCAAGAGGCCCCCTAGAGGCCCCCAAGAGGCCCTACGAGGAGCCCGAACGACTGACACCAGGACGAGGGGCCCGAACGACTCACACCACGAAGAGCCCGAACGACTCACACCACAAGGAGGGGCCCGAACGACTCACACCAGGACGAGGCGCCCGACCGACTCACACCACGAGGACCCCGAACGACTCACACCACGACGCGGGCCTCGAACGACTCACACCACGAGGAGCCCGAACGAGTCACACCACGAGGAGGGGCCCGAACGACTCACACCAGGCCGAGGGGCCCGAACAACTCATACCACGAGAAGCCCGAACGACTCACACCAGGACGAAGAGCCCGAACGACTCACACCACGAAGAGCCCGAACGACTCACACCAGAAAGAAGGGCCCGAACGACTCAGACCAGGACGAGAAACCCCAAACGACTCAAACCACGAGGAGCGCTTTCTCTCCCTCCTCCTTCGCCTCGTCCTTCTCCCGCTCCCCCCACAAGGAGGATGTACAAGGAGGCGGGAGGAAGGAGGAACAGGGGAGATATGCGGGGCCAAGCGGACACACGCCTGAAAAACACGACTGTCGGCATGCTTCGCGAGAGTTGCTGCTGTGAGATGGGCTGGTGAGGATACGCGAAGCGTAAAGAATTAACATTCAGCAATCCGCGCCGCGGAGCTCCACACTTCAGCCACGCGCCCAGGGACAATGAAGGACCGTTCGGCCCCCTCATTGTGACGTGTATGTAATGCCCGCCCCTGGGTTTGTCGCCCCTATCGTCGCCTCCGATCGCCCTGGGCGGAGGCTGGCGGGAGCCGGCGGAAATGGATCTTGGGGACCCCGTCTGCGGACGGAGGTCGGGAACGGGCGGAAGAAGCAGTGGACCTACGAGGAGGTCGTCGCCGTTGCCCCCCAGGGGATCCTGGAGTCGGCAGCATGCCTTGTCATCGTCTTCCTCCTGCTCCTGCCAAGCCCTGCTCCCCCTCCTGCTGTTCCTGCTGCTCCTGCTCCAGCTGCTCCTCCCGTACCTGGTCCAGCTGCTGCTGCTGCTGCTACTGCTGCTGCTGCTGCTGCTGCTGCTGCTCCTTCTCCTCCTTTTACTCCTCCTGCTCCTGCTGCCGATTTCCCTCCTTCACCTCCTCCTGCTCCTGCTCCCGCTCACACTCCTCCCCATCGGCCTCGAAATTCTGCTGAGTTTGCGACGCTCCTCGGAACCACGATGCATGGTGCACGGGGTACTTAGACCCATGCACAGCAGCATGCGCTGCCATGTGGCACGAGTGCTGTGGAATCCTTACACACATGGCTCCCTACGTCCAAGACCGCATCGCGAATTATTCCAATTAAATGGTACGCCCAGCATGGCAAAGCGCTATGCAGAGAAAATGTCAAGCGTTGGCTGGTCTACACAGGAATACAAAGTGGTTGTACACACATGTATGTGTGTACGTATATGTGTGCTTATGTGTATATATACATACATACATACATACATACATACATACATACATACATACATGCATGCATGCATGCATGCATGCATGCATGCATGCATGCATGCATACATACATACATACATAC
The DNA here is from genome assembly GCA_963575745.1 of Prorocentrum cordatum. Lineage (NCBI taxonomy): Eukaryota > Dinophyceae > Prorocentrales > Prorocentraceae > Prorocentrum > Prorocentrum cordatum. The sequence continues at coordinate 17,637 of CAUYUJ010001344.1, forward strand.
ATACATACATACACACACATTACATTACATACATACATACATACATGCATGCATGCATGCATGCATGCATGCACACATATGCATACACACACATATATATTATATATATATATATATATATATATATATATATATGCCTAACATGTATTATACAGGGCTGGGGACGCCGGGGAGGGAGAAACAAAAACAAACAAACAATACAAAAAACACACACACACAAACAAACACGCACACACACAACGAAGTTGGCCCTCCCCGGGCCTCCAGGCAACCCTTCAAACGACCCATGAGAACCTCACGAGAGCCCGAAGACGGCCCGGGCCCCAGACGGGTTCCAGGCGTTCCGGCGCGCTCCCGAAACGACCCCAGAGAGCCCCAACACGGTCCACGACGACCCCCAAGAAGCCGTCATACCCCCAAAGATCGCTCCGAAACGCCCCAAGAGGCCTTCAAGAGCACTCCCGAGAAGGCCCTCAGAGGGACAAGTCATTGATTTTCTGTTGGTTTTGGGTGAATTTGGGGGTTCTCTTCTTTTCGGCTTCCCGACGCTCCAGGACGGCGGTCTTCTGGGCGTCCGAAGCCGCCTGGGAAGCTCCAAAATCGCCCCACAATTACCCGAAAGGGCTTCCGGGCAGTCCAAGAGAGCCCCAAAACGGCACAACAGGGGTCCAAGATGGCCCCAAGACACCCTCCGAAACATTCCAAATCGTGACCTGGTCGTTCAGGGAAACCGCGGTTGGAGGCAGGCAGGGTGGCCCGAGGAAGCCCCCAGAGGCCGCAGAACACGCCCAGGAGGCTTCCATAAAGGCTTTAAGAACGCTTGAAAAACTTGTGTGAAGCCCCTAGAGGCTTTCCAAAGAGGAGCCTCCGCAGAAAGAGCTGAGGAGGATGGGGAGAATGCGCACGGTATGGCGAGAATGAACAAACATTGACAAAGGATAAGCAATAACAATATTTTAGCGGCGATGCCGAAAAAGGCAACAAGGAGTTATCGCTAATTTGTCGGCTTGACCTTCCTGCTATTCCGCCAAAATACCAAACTTCAAGGACTAAGGTGCATGGCGCGAAGCGCCACTGCAGTCTTGTGTATATATATGTAGACGCATACATATAATATACATTTACATATGCAAATAGTCATGTATATATATATATATATATATATATATGTATGTATGCATGTATGCATGTATGCATGTATGCATACATGCATGTATGCATGTATGCATGTATGCATGTATGCAGGTATGTGTGTATGCATGTATGTATGTACGGATGCATGTATGTATGTATGTATGTATGTATGTATGTATGTATGTATGTATGTATGTATGTATGTATGTGTGTAAGTGTGTCTGTGTGTATGTATGTATGTATGTATGTATGTATGTATGTATGCATGCATGCATGCATGCATGCATGTATGTATGTATGTATGTATGTACGTACGTACGTACGTACGTACGTACGTACGTATGTATGTATGTATGTATGTATGTATGTATGTATGTATGTGTGTGTGGCCATCCTGGGGTCGTCTTGACCCTCCCCGAGTCAAGCGATTGTGTACAAGCGAGAAGGCCGAAAACATTGTTTTTGTTACTGCGTTTTCTCTGCTTTTCCCACTCTCTGGTCCTCTGTGGGCCTCGGCATGCGCCTCTCTGAGGCCATCCTGGGGCTATCTTGACGCCTCTCGAGCCAAGCGGAAGCGAAAAAGCGAGAAGGCCGAAAACATTGCTTTCCCAATGGGTGTTTCCAGATGTCCGACTCTCCGGGCCCTGTTGGGCCAGCTTTGGGCCTCTTTGAGGCTCGTCTGGGGACTCATTTGGAGCCGTCCTGGGGCTATCTTACGCCGAAAGAGCCGATGGTAAGCGAAATGCGAGAAGGCCAAAAATATCGATGTCCCATGATTCTCGTTGATGTTCAATTTTGGGGGCCTTCTTGGGCCAGCCTTTTGAGCCTCTTTGGGGGTCGTCTGGGGACTCCTTTGGAGCCGTCCTGAAGCTATCTTGACGCCTCCCGAGCCGACCGGAAGCGAAACGGCAAAACGGCCAAACGAATTGCTTTTCCAGTGGTTTTCATTTACCTTCACTTCTTTGAGCCTTCTTCGGCCAGCCTTGGGCCTCTGTGGGCCTCGGCTTGCGCCTCTCTGGAGCCATCCTGGGGCTATCTTGAAGCCTCCCAAGCCGATCGGAAGCGAAAAGACGAGAAGGCCGAAACCATGGCTTTTTGTTCCTATGGTTTTTAATGTGATGTTCGAATCTCTGGGCCCTCTAGGGCCAGCCTGTGTAAAGGAGAATGAGGAGAAGAGGAGGAGGAGGAGGAATTAGAGGAAGAGGGAGAGAGAGGAGAAAGATGAAGAGGATGAAGCGAGAGAAAGATGTGGAAAATGAAGAGGAGGAGGAGAAAGAGGAGGATGCCCTGCTTCATGCTAGCCCAACCACTCGCCTGAGACATATTCGCGCCTCCGGGCCCCGAAACGCCCTGAGCTGGCCTCAGCTGGTGTTGTCCGGTCGCTCCCGCTTAGAAGCTCTTCACCCATTCCGACTTGGCGGTGGCCCGCCCCATGTCCACGCGCACATACGCGCACGCACGCCGCCTGCACTCGAAACTACAAGGAACAAGGTGCATGGCGCGAAGCGCCAATGCAGTCTTGTTCATATATGATGATATTCGGACTATCCCGCCACCTTGCCTGCGTTGTGGGTATGAAGTGCGCTGGGGTGTGCCGGGGCGGGTGCGCTGGGGTGTGGGCTCCCCGGCCCTTTAAAACATATACATAGGAATATCGTACATGCGTACATGCGTAAATACAGACAGACAGGCAGACAGCAGGCAGGCAGACACATTTATGTTGAGAGGGAGGGAGAGGTAAAAGAGGGAAAGAGAGAGAGAGAGAGGGAGAGAAGAGAGAGAGAGAGAGAGAGAAACATCGCGAGCTGCACTGATACAAACGCTTCCCCTATAACAGGGACAAACTGTTCCGTCACAACTTGCGCACGGTCTGGGGTGCCCGAGTCAGGGGCGCCCCTTGATGGCCAAGACGGCCCAAGATGGCCCCATTGTCCCCTGGAGACTCCAAAGACAGCCAAGACGGGCCAACGACGGCCTGAGATGGCCGCAAGACGGCCCAGCAGGTCCGTCGACCTTGCAAGGGGACTCAAAGAGGGCCCCTAAGAGACCCCCTGAGAGACAATAACCATTGGTTTTTAATTGTTGCCGCTCGGTTTTGGCACACTCGCCTTCTCGGTCTTCAGAGCCACCTGGACGGCCGACGAGGCCCCCAAGCTCGCCCCAAGGCGGCCAAAAGGTCTGAAGAACGGCCCAAGACGACGTAAGACGGACCCAAGATGGCCCAAGAGGGCTCCAATACGCTCCAATAAAGCACCTTGGGGGCTCCAAACAGCCGACGAAGAGCCCAAAAAATACCGCAGCAGGTCTCCTGGCCGCCCCACGACATCCCCCAAGAGACCCCTAAAACGACCTAGAGAGGCCTGAGACGGCCCAAGTCCCCGGGACGAGCCACCTCGCAACACTGGATTCGTATGGTGGCTGTCTGACGCTCAGTTTACATTTACGCCACCGTGCTTGCCATGTTGGGGTATGTTAGCATGTTCCTGTGCTGTCTGTCGGAGGTGTCTTTAGTGATTCCTAGGACCGACCCCCCTCATCGCGCGCGTCCTCAGAACATCGCCCCTTCTCTCCAGAGCCGATGTTGAGCAACTTCCCAAAAACAGCCATTAGTTGGAGAGGATCTAGCTGGGGAGAGGCTCTGGCCGAGGGGGGCAAGCACCGCCATGAACAGCCAACGCAGCGCAAAACATACCAAGCAGCACAACAACGCCCTAAGACAGCCAGCGCCGCCAAGAAAACGCCCCTAGGACAGCCAAACTCGCCCCAAGACAGCCGAAAGTCCTCCCAGTCCGGAGACTGTCCAGGAAGACCTCCGCCAGACACTCCAAGAGGGCCCCAAGATGGCCCAAGAGGCCGCCAAGACGGCCCCAGGGGCCCCCTGAGACGGCCCAAGAGCCCCCCAAGACGCCCCAAGAGGGCTCCGAGAGGACGTCCAAGAGCCCCTCAAGAGGCACACGTCCAGCCTTTCCAAGTTTGCTTCTCCTTCACATTGGCGTGCTCGCGTTTTCGGGCTTCCAAAAATCCGAGACGGCACAGCAGGTCTCCAAGAGGGCTCCAAGACGGAGCAAGATGGCTCAAAGCCGGCCCGGAAGGACCCCAACAGGGCCTCAGGACGGCCCAAGAGGCTCCCGCGCCGGCCCACAATGCCTCCCAGACATCCCCGAGAGGAGGAGCTCGAGCTGGCCATGAGAGCCTCTCCCTCCGAGATTGCTTCCAAGACCCTCACCAGGTCCCCAAGATGCCAGCAGGAGGCCCCCGGAGGCCCTCGACATGCCCCCGAGAGACCCCGAGAGGCCCCCAAGATGCCCCCAGGCGGCCTGCAAGAGGCCCCCAGAAACCGCCCCAAATAGATCGATCCCCAACGGCCCCCAAGACGGCCCTCGGAGACCCCCGAGAGACTCTCACGCCCCCAGGAGGCCTCGGCGAAGCCTCCAATATGGGGTTCAAGAGGGAGGAGGGAGAATAGGAGGAGGAGGAGGAGGAGGAGGAGGAGGAGGAGGAGGAGGAGGAGGAGGAGGAGGAGGAGGAGGAGGGAGGAGGAGAGGACCAGGAGAAGGTGCGAAGAGGAGGAGGAGGAGGAGGAGGAGGAGGGAGGAGGAGGAGGAAAGAAAAGAAGGAGAAGGAGGAGGAGGAAGAAAAGGAGGAGAAGGAGGAGAAGGAGGAAAAGGAGGAGGAGGAGGAGGAGGAGGGAGGAGGAGGATGTGCGAGGAGGAGGGGAGGGGAGGAAAAGGAGGAGGAGGAAAAGGAGGAGGAGGAGGAGGAGGAGGTGCGAGGGAGGAGGAGGAGGAGGAGGAGGAGGAGGAGGAGGAGGAGGAGGGGAAGAGGAGGAGGAGAAGGAGGAGGAGGAGGAGCAGGTGCGAGGAGGAGGAAGGAAGAGAAGGAGGAGGAGGAGGAGGTGCAAGGAGGAGGAGGTGCGAGGAGGAGGAGGAGGAGGAGGAGGAGGAGGAGGAGGAGGAGTGCGAGGAGGAGTACGCTGGCCAAAAGAGAGGGACGAGAAGAGGGCAGGCGGACAAGAAGCGAGAAGAGGGCAAGACGTCGTCGTCGCGGCCGCGTGCGGCGGCGCCAGCGGGGCCGTGCCAATCAGCGCGGACAGGTCTGCCCACTTCCTGCAGACCTGCTGAAAAAGGGCCCCTGCCACGGCGACGGTCGACACAGGACGCTGGCGACAGGTATGATAACACTGGGAGCAGGCATCAATATACAACAAGATAGACAACAGAGCACGTTTGCCAAGAGGAAAACAATCAAAAAAACTGAATTCAGGTGGCACCAGGGGCAAGGCTAAGACTACCATCAAAGTGGGGGAAGCAGAGAAGGGGCGAGAAGCCAGAGAGCTGATTACCTCACGCTCCAGGGCACGGAAACACTCGTACGACCCGCGAACCTCATGAATACATACAACATCAAGGTACTGAGTCATATTGATAAGCTGCCTGATCTTTGCGCGGTGGGTGAGCTGCGGGGCGCACAGTGCGCCGAAGAGCGAACGAGCATTCCAAGACGCAACTGAAACACGCTTGCACGGCAAGAAAAGGCTGCCTCGCATCAGCAACGCAGGCCAGTCTACCGTGAACGACGAAGTAGAGCAGGAGGATGAGGACGTAGAACTTGCCGAAGGTGCCGAGCGTGCAGACGACCCACCAGGACTGGAAGACCCAGACGCGCAGGGCGACGAGGATGAGGCTCTTGCTCTTCTCTCTGAAGTGGCTATTCCGCATGTAGACCAAATTCTCTTCGTAGATGGCGGTGTGGCGTGTTGCTGGTCGTCGCTGTCTGCCGCTTGCACAGGTGTGGAACGTGCACCGCAAGCGCCCACGCAGAACGGGACACCCAAACCAGTCAAATCACAATCCACAGGAGAGGCGAGGAACCCCTGTGGCATATCATGCAAGTCGACCTTCATGCACTGCTGGCTTGGCAGAGCGGTCTCCTAGATCAGGATGCTCTCAACCGTGCTGCTGATGGTGGCATCAGTGAAGCCGATCTTCTTCAATGCCACGACGTTGGGAATGACATCCAATTGCATCGACCCTACGCCTTTCACCTGGAAGAGGTTCTCCGTGTCTTCATTCGAGATCAGCCATAGCGTGCCACGAAATCCTTGCGAGCCTAGCGTAAAGGATGGACTCCACTTGTTATAGGCCTTGGCAGTCTCCACAACCTTGGACCAGAGGACGCCGAAGATGCGGTTGACTTTGCGGATGGCTGGCGGTGCGTCCATGCGGATCTTCAATTCACAGTCAGTATTGGTGCGAGGGTCGCGCCACTTCACACCCAGGGTCCGAGCGCGCCTCAAGAAATCCTTGGCCGCCTCATTCGAATCAAAGATGATGCTGTAGGCCGTCTGGAAGTTGTGGGACTTGGGCATTGCCGTGATGCCGTTGGGGACGTGCTTTTGGATGAGCTGTGTAGCATGGACACGCATGACCTTGGCTAGCAGCGGTCTCGGGAAGCCCGCGATCCAGATCTTGCGGTTGTCCCTCTCCTTCTCGGGCTCTTGTGATGCGGCCGATGCATTTGACCTGGTCGATGGAGTACACGATGACAGCGCAGCAAGCTCGGCCTGCATCTTGAAATTATGGGCCTTCATGCCCTTCAGTTGATTGTCAACAGCTTCAGTCATGACGGTGGCAGCAGCGGATTGTGCTGCCTCCATGCTGGTATTAGTTCTATCCTCGATCGCCTTCATCCGTGCAGTCAGACCGTCGATCCTGATCTCGTGCTCATGAATGTTTCTCTTCACCTCTGTGACGTCATCCTTTGTGGCCATGTTCGTGCGAATGTCACCCAGCATTTCGCATACCAAGTCGGCATTGCCAGTACGCCCATGCTTCGGGACCAAGCAATCTTCCTCTGCCACTGGCGTTGGGCACACCATCTCATCATCAGAAGCCATCGCAGTGGTGCGGCTGCACTGATTCAGAAGGTGCCTAAACGGAGCTGTCCTGCGGGCGGCCGATGACCTGGCCTCGGGAGCAGGAAACAAGGCAGCTCGAGGCCAAATGCCTATGAGGACCACTTTGGCCCTCAGTCTGGAATCTCGCTACACCGTAGCTTTCATCCAGACTTGAGCCAAAATGGCTACGGAAGGAGTGCGAGGAGGAGGAGGAGGAGGAGGAGGAGGAGGAGGAGGAGGAGGAAAGAAGGGGAAAATGACACCGTGGACAAGGATGGGGCGTTCAAGACCCGCTCCAGCGCGGCGCCCTGTCAGCACTCGAACTGGCCTTGAAGAAGTAACGGTAACTCCTGCCGCGCTGCATCGCCCCAGGAACCTCTGGGCCTCCTAGCTGTCCCTGCCGGGCCTGGCCAGCGGGACCGAAGCGGCCAGAAAAAAATCAAATAGTCAAACAATACTCCCAAATGGTCAAAACAGTCAAACAGTTGTCCCCAGACTATATTTTGGCTATCTTTGAATATTCCTCCTGTAGAGGGACAGGCCCGACTTAAAACTAGAGGCTTCCTTGATGGGGTCCGAGCGAACGGGGTCGGATGATCCCGCCGCATCGCCGATACATCGGCGATGCATCACCGATGCATCGGCGACGTCGGCGATGCATCGGCGCCCGCAAAAATGACGGCCGCGACGCCCTCTCGCGAACCGAGAACGGCCAATTCGCTAATCGACGTGTCAGGGTAGGAGGTCTATCAACCTCCGAAGACCGTGGTTCGCAGCAAAGTGGCCCGAGAACACCCCCAGAGGCTTCCTCAAGGCCGCCAGGAGGCCTGCGGAAGCCCCCCCGCGAAGCCCCTCAAAAAGGCCTGGGAGGACCCCAAGGGCTTTGCCAGGAGGAGCCTCCACAAAAAAGCTGAGGAGGACGGGGACGGGTTAGCAGGGTAAGACGAGAACGGCGAAGATACAATGCGACGGAACGCGAAGAAACAGCATGTATTAGAATAACGACGATGACGAAACTAGAAGAAAGGAGTTATCACTGTGGTCACTGATTTGCCTCTCTCTCATTCCGCGCGCAGGCCGAAACTGAAGGACCAAGGTGCATGGCGCGAAGTGCCAACGCAGTCTTGTATACATCTACACGCGTACACACATATCAACAGAAAGAGAGAGAGAGAGAACACAAAAAACTAGAAAGGAAGCAAACACAACGCGACGCGCTCGCCTTATATGTGTAACCAGCTGCACATACGTACAAGACAATATAACTTTGAACATAGATCCACTCATACATGCAGGTGAATACACTTATACGTGTCCGCGTGCTCCGTGCATGGACGTGGCTTGCAGACATCCGCATGCGAGCTCGTGCTGCTGATGATGACTGCAGATTGCGCACGTGCTCGACAGTCGTCATGCACACTCGTCAACGTTGCATGTGCCCGTGCACCTAATCGACATATTCATGCACATTTGTCTTGTGGACTTGGGTCGCGCACGACGCAAATCCGCCGATCCGGCGTGTGAGTTTCAAAGACCCTCAGACCTTGAGCTTCAACTCTGCTTGGGGGGTGGGTGCCGAGGTGGCTCTGCCGGGGTAGGGGGGGGGGTTCCGAGTCAATCTTGGTGGCAAAATCGGAGCTCCAGCTCACTCCGGGTCGGCCCCTCGCCCCGGAGAGCTCGAACGCGGGCTCACAAAAAACCCAGCGGCCGCCCAGACGGCCCAAGAGGGCCCTGAGCGGCCGAAACATCGCTCCAAGACGCCCAATATGTTCCTCAGACGGCTCCAGAAGCCTCCAACGTACCCCCCTTACACCTCCTAAGAGTGCCCAAAGATGGGAAATCTATCCCATTCCCTAAAGAAAACGTGCATTTTGTGCATTTTCGCTTCTTCGGCTTTCGCAGTGTGTCCAACACGACCCAAGAGACCCCCAAAACAGGCCCAGAGGCTCTCAAGAGGGCCCCAAGTCGGTCCAAGAAGGGCCCAAGACGGCCCGGGAGGCCCCCAAGACAGCCCAAGCGGGCCCCAGGACGGGCCCAAGAAGCGCCCAAGAGGGCTCCATAACGGCCCCAGAAGGGCCCAAGACGGCCCAAGAGGCGCCCAGGAGACACCAAACTGGCCATAGGAGTCCCCAAGAAACCCCGAGAGGCTCCAAGTGGCCCTCAAGAGGCCCCCCAAAGGCGCCCAGAAGCGCTCCCGAAGGCTGAAAAATCACCTCCTACACCCCCCCAGGAGGCCTCCAGGATGCCTCCTGCATGCCCCCCAAGAGGCTCAACAATCACCTCCAAGACGCACCCCCCAGGAGGCCTCGGCGTCGTAGAGGCCCCTCAAGAAGCCCACGCAATGCCTCCAAGCTGTTTCCAAACCACTGTCGTTGGAACAAGCGCGCTGGGGCGAAAGCGTCCTTCTGACAGCAGGATCGTCCCCGATCGGCGGCACCGGCCGGAGGCCTCTACAATAACGAAAGTCTAACCATGCAACTCTAGTTGGAAGCTTCCAGCGGGCTAAAATGCTCGGCATACCTACCACGCCGACTGTGGAAGGGTGTGTAAAGACCACCTTCCTCCCCATCCTCCTCCCCCGCTCGTTCTACTCCCCGCTCCTCTCCCGTTCCTTCCCCAGGTCATTCTGCCCCTCATCACGCCCCTCTTTCGCGTCACCCTCCTCCTCATCATGCCCCTCCTCCTCCTCCTCCTCCTCCTCCTCCTCCTCCTCCTCCTCCTTCACACTGTCTAATTTCTCTTCCTCCCCTATCCTTATCCCCTTCTCTTCGGGGACGTAGGAGGACGCACGGCCAGAGCACTGACGAAGGCAGAATACCCACCAGTCCTCTGGGCAGAGGTGGTCTCGATGGGTTGGTACATCACTGCCCATCATCAACAATTACACACTATGAATACTACCCTCCTCCATCCCCTGACTCTGTGAAAAAATATATTCGGCCCTCTCCGCGTAATTACTGTTCGTCTCAAACACCGGATTTCAAGCACTGGTGTTTCTTATATGTTTGGTGTGCAATCCGTTTGTTTGCGGTGTTTCAAAATGGTGCTCCCGCGACAGCGTGGGTCTCATTTTCGGATCGGCACTGTGCTCTCGTCGTTCAGAATGGCGCTCTCGCCCCAGCGCGAGCCACGCTTTTGAATCCGAGTATTTTTTCATCGTCGTCGCCCCCCTCTGTTCCCCTCCTCCACCTTCCCCTGGTCCCCCCGCTCCTCCTACCCCTTCCACTCCAGTTCCTGCTGCTGCTGCTGCTTGTCCTCGTCCTCCTTATTCCTTATCCTCCTCGGGTTCCTCCTGCTCATCCGCCACCTCCTGCCCCCCCTCCACTGTACGCAGCTCCTGGGGTCTTTTTGGGAGTTCCAGGTCGGCTATGACACGCGTCCACGGATAGAGGAAAAATCAGCACAATGGGAAGGGAAAGGAGGGAGGGATAGAGTGTCAGATACGGCGCGAACGCACCTAGCTTGATTAAAACCCCTCTCCCGCTCGACCGGCGACAACTGCCAGGAGCAGTGCCGCTCCCCCATCACCCCAATCAAAGAAACAGATAGAGGTGCACTATGCGGCGAAATCGAAATCATGTTCGGGCGTCCAGGGATCACTTCGTACTGTTTTTGACAGGGACGCTGGGGGGTGGGGCGTCATTCTGCCCGTTGTCTGCAGACCCAACACCTCTGTCAAAGACCAAGCGGTGCTCGCGGGTGCACGTGCACACGATACACAATGCTGACAACCCTGCCGTCACTTTGCTTTTTCCCCAATCAGAGCTTACCTCTGTAGGTGTCCTAGCGGATTCACATGGTCAGGTTAGGTGCGCCGCCGATTTCGGCGGCACGCCTGGGTGCCCAGGTGCCCAAGTGCCCGGGTGCCCGGGTGCCCGAGTGCCCGGGTGCCCGAGTGCCAGGGTGCCCGGGTGCCCGCGTGCCCTGGTGCCCGCGTGCTCGGTAGCCCTATAGCCCTGTAGCCCTATAGCCTTATAGCTCTATAGCCCTATAGCACTATAGCCCTATAGCCCTATAACCCTATACTGTAGCCCGAATAACCCTATAGCCCTATAGCCCAATAGCCCTACAGCCCTATATCTCTATAGCCCTATAGCCCTATAGCCCCATTGCTCCATAGCCCTATAGCCCTATCGCCCTATAGCCCTATAGCCCTATAGCCCGATAGCCCCATCGCCCTATAGCCCCATAGCATTATAACCCTTAATAACTTATGATTGGGTTTTCTCCGGCATCATTAGCTTAGAAGGAGGAGGAGAAGGAGGAGGAGGAGGATGAGGAGGACGAGGAGGAAGAAGAACACCACAGTCGTAGGATTCAGGGCTGATCAACGCAAAAGGAGGAGGATGAGGAGGAGGAAGAGAAGGAGGAGGAGGAGGAGGAGGAGGAGGAGGAGGAGGAGGTAAGGATGGTGGGGGGGATCGACATATTGCGCGAGGTAGGCTGCGACGTGCGCTGGCGCACCCAGAGCACCTGGCGCACCAGGCGCGCCTGGCACGCTGGGCCATATGGGCGGCACCCAGCGCACAGTGGTGCGCGTGTAGCGCACGCGGCGCGAGCGGCGCACCTCCGGGGCGTCTCGGGCACCCAGCTGGCGCCTGCATCGGTTCCTGGTTACGAGACCTACGTTGCTTCACATCAGCAGTTTGGCCCCTGCTGACTTTTTTCAAAATAATATATTGGGATGAAACGCTGCCGCTGGATATATCGAGCACAGTTGATCACAACACAAACGCTCCTGCGATCCCCGCCAAAATGGCAAGAAATGGTAAGCTCAGATCCGCATGGCTACATTGCAACCGAACCGCTTGACCACCATCTCGACCGAACTGGCGGAATTCGACCACGCGTCCGACAAAATACGTTCGACGAGGGATGCGCTGCACAATGCCCCGGCCACGGGCAGCGCTACGAGGGAAAGCGGGCCCTTCGATGTGTCACTTTCAGCGCCCGTGAAAGTGACACCTCCCAGGGCCCACTTAAAGAGCACCAGAAAGGCTCCAAGAAGGCCCCGAGAAGGCCCCAGGGCGGCACCAAGAGGGCTCCCAGAGGGACCCAAGAGAGGCCCCAAGAAGGGCCCAAGAGGGCCCTCCGCGGTGTCACTTTCAACGCCCGTGAAAATGACACCTCCCAGGGCCCACTTAGGGCCTCAGAAAAGCTCTAAGAAGGCCCCGAAAGGGCCATAGAGAGCCGCCCTGGGTTCAACTCCGCGTGGCGGAGTTGGAAGCGATAACTTCAATACCCTACTGGAGGCCTCTTAGGGGCCCTAAGACGGCACTGAAGAACCCCATCGGGGCTTTTTCAAAGGCAGAGGAGGGCGCAAAAAGGGGCCTCAGTGAGCCCCTGGTCTAACTCCACCTGGCGGAATTGGAAGCGATATCGCCCGGCGCCTTCATGGAGCCGCTCGGAGCTTCCAAGACGGCTCCAGAAGGCCCCAGGAGGGCCCCAAGAGGATCGAACGACGATTCCTAGAAGTGCACCAGTGAGACCCTTGTTGACCTCCGCCTGGCGGAGTTGGAAGCGACAATTTCCAGTGCCCTCTTGGGGCCTCTGGGGGGCCCCTCAGAAAGCTTTGGGGAGCACAGTGAAGGCCTTCGCAGGGCCGCGTGAGAGCCGTACCAGGGCCGCATGTGTGCGCGGATGGGGGCGACGAGTGCTGACGCTGACGAATATGAGAATGATGAGGGCGATCAAGGCTGGCCCGAAACAAATCCTGGCGCCATTGCAGGCCGCCGATTATCGGCCACGCCGCCAGGACGACGCCAAGCAACAAAACGACACCAACCAACAAACCGACACCAACCAACAAACCAACAAATCGACACCGGCCAACAAAAGGACACCAAGCAACAAAACGACACCAAGCAACAAAACGACACCAACCAACGAAACGACACCAACCAACAAAACGGCACGAATCAACAAAACGGCACTGACCAACCAAACGACAAATCACTTCACGACACCAATGAACAACGCGAAATCCACCGACCGCCAACCAAGCATAAAATCAACCGACACAACGAAACCAACCCATAGAGCCAGACCAACCACTGGATTCGTGAGTCGGGGTAGTCATGGAAGTGAGCCGCTGCAGCCCGCGGAAGCCATTAACAGTGACCAGAGCACCGCAATGCAGCAACGTCCCCGGGCGGCGGCGGGAGTCTTGGATCTCCCGCGGGACTGGAGCGTAGCGAGTTCGTCCTGGGTCCGGTTTAGTGAAGTGAAGAATTTCGGGGTGCTTGCATGGCAAAAACCTTCACTTCACTAATCTGGGGCCCCTGGAGCCCCAGGGCGTTTCAGGTCCCCTCGCTGTCTGGGTAGTCCAGGGGGCGCAGTGGCGGCTTACCAGAGGCCCTGTTCCCTAGCCTCACTTGCTTTCACCCGTGGTGCTCGACGGCCGTCTCGGAGCTGTCTTGTGGCGGTCTGGGGCAATCCCGAAGCCTCTTGGAGCCATCCCAAGGCCCCAAGGCGCCACCAATGGGGGCCCCAAGAGAGCTCCCAGAGGGCCCCGAAAGGCCTACAACAGATTGCACGTTCGCGCGAATTCTTTGTACCACTTTGGGGGGTCCCTCTTGGGGCCCTCGGGGAACGTTCTTGGGGCCCTCCGAGGGCCCACTGGGGCCCCGGGAAGGCCCCAAGAACGCTCCCAGAGGGCCCCAAGAATGCTAGAAAAGGGCGCCAAGAGGACCCCCACAAGTGACACAAACTATTTGCGTGAGGGTGCAACTTACTCGGCGCCTCTTGGGGCGCTCTTGGAGCCGTGCTGGGCGCCACTCGTGGACGACATGGGCTGGGCGACGGCATGTGGACCCTGTCGCTTGGGCCATCGGGGGTGCTCCCCAATGGGGCCACGAAGCTTGTGAGCGTATGACGGAATGGGCTGGGCGGCGGCCTGTGGGCCCTGCCTGTGGGGCCGTCGGTGTAGCTCCCCGTGGGGCCACGAAGCGTGTGAAACGTATGCCGAAATATGCTGGGCGGCGGCCTGGGAAACTTGCCGCTGGGACCTTTTTTTGGTGGAGCTGCTTATAGGGGCACGAAATGTTTGAGGGTGTCATCAATGTGGCCTGGGCGACGGCATGTGGACCTTGCCGCCGGGACCTCCGATGAGCTCCTCATGGGGACACGAAGCGTCTGAGGGGCGTGCCGACATGGGCTGGGCGGCGCACTAAGGACCCTGCCGATGGGGCCTTCGGTGGAGCACCTCACAAGGCCACGAGACTTGCGGGGGATGTGGCGAAGCAGAGACGCGGGGGAACAAGGGGGGTGTTTTGATGATGTTGATGAGGATGGTGGTGGTATTGACGATGGAGACGGCGAGAATGCTGATGACGCTGATGATGATGGTGATGGCGACGATGACGATGGACGATGACGACGGAGACACGCGGAGAGCAGGGGCAGATACGCGAAGAGGGAGGACGAGGGAGGAGGCCGGAAGGAATGATGCGGGGCGGTGTCTCTTCAAAACGAAGAACCAACACTGCAATGTGGTAGGAAATTTCTGGACGACCCCCCCCCGCGGCGCGGTCAATGTCCGCGACAGCATCGCTGGCACTACGAACGAAATGATCGAACTCTTCCTGCGACGCTACCCGCGGGGTGGATCAGCCAGGGATGGGGGTCGAAACCGCCCCAGCGCAAAGCAAATGTACAATCCTGAGAAACCCCAGCCCACATCAACCGATCCGCAACAAGCACGCAAGCCTTTGACGACCCCAACGCACGTGACATCGCATAACGCGACGCGCCATCGAAAACGTTCGACGCGCGGCCTCGGAATGACATCGGGCTTCATGGAACGTCGAATGGAAAACATGAAAAACCGCCCTGTGGGCTCCGAGACCCAAAATTACTGATGTGAAGGATTTCGGCTCGTCGACTGGTGGGTTGTCGACGGCGGCCCCCGCAGATGCTGAGGCCCGGGTGCTGCTAACGTGCCCAAAGATCCGACGCTCCAAAGAAAATTGGAGCGGCGGGATTTTGGCAGTTTTCGGTCTCCAAAATGCCGGGCCTCGAGAGCGTCAAAAGAAGAGTCAGGACAAAAAACCGGCCCTAGGGAAATGGTCTGGACCTCCGGGGAACACGCATCGAAAAAATTGGAGCAGCCGGATGTCTGGGTAATGGGAAGGCGGGCACAGTCGGCCCATATCATAAGGATGCGCGATACGGGTGCAAGGGCCTTGGGCGCCTATTTCGAAGCTTCTCGAGCGGGGCGCAGCCAGCAAAAATGGCCAAGGATGGGCCGAGGAGGCAAGGATGCGAGGGCACCCTTGGGAAAGTTGCTCATCCTGATTGTGCGAGTCGACTGTATGCTGAGACCTGGGCGCTACTTGCGGGTGGGAATGACCGAGAACATTTGCGGCGCTCCTGCTGGGAACTTGCTCACTGGTCCTTCTTCTTCTTCTTCTGTGTCTTCTTCTTCTTTTTCTTCTTCTTTTTCCTTATATACACCCCATCCCCCACCCGACCGGCGACAAGCCATGGACAATGCCGAACTCCCGAACTCCCTCCTCGCCATCCCTGCAACCCCAAAAACATACAAAATTCACTTTGCGGCAAATGTTGGGTCATGTTCGGGGACCCCGCGAACAAATTGTCTTGTCTTTTTGACAGGAAGGGCAGAAGTGCCAGCATACATCGCCGCTCCGAAAGTTCCTTGAATTTTCTCAATTGGGCCCGGTGGCATTGTGTGCTCGCCTAGGTTGCAGCCCACTTGGCAACGGCCCTGATGGGGTTGAGGGGCAGGATGCGTTGAACCCCCCTCACCCCCTAGAAGCCTAGTAAGAAATCCCTCTTGTGTGGTCTCAGCGGGATCCTTGGCCAGTAGTTCACCCTTTAATAGTATAGTTTGAGTCCTGCCAACCATAAATCCCACCCATGAAAAACAGGGTCTGGATAAATCCCGAGGTGGGACCCGATCCCGCAAATGTATGACATGTTCGGGTCGTCTGGAGGTCATCTTGAAATCATCTCCAAGTCCTCTTAAGACCATGGTATTGTACTCTGGTCATGCTCTGGCCACCTCGGGGTCGCTCTGGGGCCACCGCGCCTGGTCTCCGGGGCGTCGATCACATCTTGGGCCATCTTGGATTCGCCCCCAGGCCATTTCGACGCTGCGTCTGCATCCTGCAGGGGCCACGGGGTCTTCTTGGGGCCGCCCCGAGGTCATCTTCGTGCCCGTCTGAGGCCGTCGTGGCACCATCTTGGGGCCATAGGGCCGCCCAGGCATCCCGTCTGGGTCGTCTGGAGGTCTTCCGCGTTTCCAAGGAAACTTTCGCTACGCCTAAGTATGGCCTGCTGTGCGCAGGGCCACCATCCCTGTCAAAAACAATATGCTTGCACTTCGCGGCTGATTCTGGATCATGCGCGGGCAACCCCCGCGATCATGTTGCATTGGGTTTTGACAGGGGCGGCGGGGCTGCTGGCACATTGCCTGGTGTGTGCAGGCCCACCAGACGTCATGATGGCCACTCTGTCGTGATTGCGCGCACTGGCTTCGGACTGGGGCGATGGGAGCCGACGTGGCGCACCTCGCCGCAGCGTCGCGCACAGGGGATCTGTATTGGTTACCCAGTCGCTGCCCATCAAAAGACGACCGCTGAATATGCTGAGACTCGAGTACGCTCGACCACTCGACCAGGATAGTAAGGATGCGCGGTAAGGATGCAAGGGCCTTGGAACGCCATGTTGACGTTTTCCGTGCGGAGCGCAGCAGAATACCGAAGGATGCCGAATACCGAAGGGGCAAGGATGCAAGGGTAGCCTTGGAAAGTTGCCCCATCCTTACTATCATGCTTGACTGTACTGCCTTTGTGTTGGGAGGGCGGGCGGGAGTGAGCCAGACAATTTTCGTCTGGGAGAGGTGCCCTCACCCCTCCCCACACCATACCGCCTCCCCTGGCTCTGGAGGGGGGGAGGGGGGGGCGACCCATCTGAGTGTCCAAAATGGCCCGCGACGAGATGCCTTCATGAGGAACGAGATGCAGTAGGGGCCCGACCACAGGAAAACTCGCACAAGAAACCCAACCCTGAGACCCCAGGACGTCCATCGATGTTTGGTGTGGGAACGTCGCGCTTTCAACAGCAAAACCATCGAACCCCAAGAAAACCAGGGCGCCTTCGATGCAAGCAGGGTGTTTCTTGGCATAGGCCTCCACTGTAGCCTCAGACAGATCACGATAGTTTCCAGCATGCCTCCAAAAAGCCCAAGACCACTTCAGGATGGCTCCGTGTGGCCAAGGAGGCTCCGCATGATGCCCCGAGGAAGAGAGGCACAACTCCTTCCCAAACCCACAGGCAGCCACTGCTGTTTGCCTTCTCGACTTTTCTCTTCCGATTGGCTTCTGAGGCCACGAGACAGCTCCAAGATGGCCCCAAGGAGCCCGAAGAAGAGCACATGAGGGCTCCAGCCCAGCCCACAGAACGCCCCTAAAAGGGACACACCACCCCCCGCATTCAAAAGTCCAGATCGGCACTTTACGAAGCAACAACCCCCTGAATCTTCGCCCTTCGACTGATCATCTCTCTTCGACCGTTGATCCATCCTGGATCCTCGATCCTGGGTGTTCGATCACCCGTCGATCCTGGATCCTCGATCGTCGGATGGTCCTCAAGAGGAACTCGACACTTTTTGGCGGCATGATGTGGGACTTCCTTTCTGTGGGGGCATCCCATGCGAAGCCGCCACGTTCTGGTGGCCTGGGAAATCGTCTGGCCGCTCCGAGAGACGACTCGGTTTTTGTCTCGATGAAGCCCTGGGAGGCATGCGACTTTCCGGTCCGACTCCCGAGTGGCCATTCTCATATGACCATCAAAGAGGACGATGGGTGCACCAGATGGTCGCAAGCTCGTCGTTGCAAAGTTGTGTTGGGGACCCGTGAACTGACGGGAAGCACGCAATACTTCTTGCGCGACCTCTGTGGTCCAGACTTGTTGATACAGGGGGCTGTGAGATGCGACCTCTCCAGCCCAAGAGGGGCAATTCGACAAAGCTAGTAAGTGGCCTTCCCTTCTTTGAGCGATCTCCTCAAAGACGGCCCCAAGAGGGTCCCCTAGTCTCCCTAAGGCCCCCCGAAAGCTCCCCAAATGCCTCTAACAGGGCCCCAAGATAGCTCACAGAAGCTTCCAAGAGGCCCTTGAGGCACAAGGTCCGCAAAGGTTTGCATGCTTGACTCCTGCCGTCGCCGTCGTCCGCCTCGTCCTCGTCCTCGTTGAACGCTGTCGTCGTCGTCGTCGTCGTCGCCGTCGTCGTCTTCGCCCTATCTCCTTCATCCTCCTCTTGGTCTTCCTCCTCCTCCTCCTCCTCCTCCTCCTTCCACCTCCATCTTCATCATCGTCATCCTCCCTCCTCCCCTTCATCCTTCTCTACTTTCTTCTCCGCACCCTCCGCCTTCCTCGACGATAGGCTCAGCAATTCCACTTCTGGGCAAGCCCAGGCTGCGTCCGAGCTTGGGCTTGACGGCTGGCTCACTTGTCTATTCAGCTGGATGCTCCTACGCCTCCCTGAACAGGGCAACTCGCCTGGCGATCCTTCCTTCATGTGCCAGTAGGGATATCAGCGAGGCGTCAGAGAGAGTCAGGGTGACGATACATCGGGGATCTCTGGAAGCTGGCGCGTCTGGAGGACACATCAGGCGCCGCGGCCGTTCCAGAGCGCTCCAGAACTCTCTTTGAGCGCCTTCTGGAACACTCTGGAGCGATTCGTCCTCATCCCAGGCCTGCCGAACCCTTCGAGACTTCGGTCGGGCACGTCCTCCTGCAGGCGGACTTCAGACAAAAAAGGAAAAAGAGTCAAACAAAAAATCCAGACATTTAAACTAATCAAAAAGGAGCACGAGAAATCGTCCCCAGACTCGTTTTTGGCTATTCTTGCACACTCCTCATGTGGAGGAGCATGCCCGATTTAATGAGCATCGTATATCCGATCCCTATCCCCAGCGGCGTGACCTGGGCCCCACTGGCCGATTTACCCCCCTAGATGGGGGTATATGCCGTTCCCTTCGGGCTTCGAGGGGTGTATCCCACCAGGGGGGGTCATTTGGTGGGGGTCTCGAAGGGGATAGGGGATGGGGATGGGGGTCGGTTAAACGGTACTGACTGAAACCCTTCGAGACGGAGGAGGGCACACGGCGGGAGCGCCCCCAGGGGAGAGAGAGAGAGAGAGAGAGAGAGAGAGAGGGGAGTGCCAGTGAGTGGCCGACAGACCGCGCCCGCGCCCGCGACTTCCGGGCTGCGCTGCGCGAGAGGCGGCACTCTTGAGGGGCAACGACAGGGGGGGCACTGGCATAGGGGGGTGACGCCTCGAGGAGGAGGAGGAGGAGGAGGAGGAGGAGGAGGAGGAGGAGGAGGAGGAGGAGGAGGAGGAGGAGGAGGGAGGAGGGAGAGGGAGGAGGGAGGAGGGAGGAGGAAGGAGGGGAGGGGAGGAGGAAGGGAGGAGGGAGGAGGGGAGGAGGGAGGAGGGAGGAGGGCGGCGGGAGGGAGGGAGGGAGGGACGGGAGGGAGGGAGGGCGGGAGGGAGGGAGGGATGGGAGGGAGGGAGCGACGGGGGAGAGGAGGAGGAGGAGGAGGATGAGGAGGAGGAGGAGGAGGAGGAGGAGGCGGAGAGAGGAGGAGGCGGGCGGAGGGTAGGAGGGCGGAGGGAGGGGGAGGAGGAAGGAGGGAGGAGGAGGAGGGAGGAGGGATGGAGGGAGTGAGGGAGGAGGGAGGAGGAGGAGGGAGGGGGGGGGAAGGGAGGAGGGAGGAGGGAGGAGGGAGGAGGGAGGAGGGAGGAGGAGGGAGGAGGGGAGGAGGATAGGAGGGAGGAGGAGGAGGGAGGCGGGAGGAGGGAGGAGGGAGGAGGAGGAGGAGGAGGGAGGAGGGAGGAGGTAGGCGGGAGGAGGGAGGAGGGAGGAGGGCGGAGGGAGGAGGGAGGAAGGGAGGTTTGAGGAGGGAGAAGGGATGGAGGGAGGAGGATGAGGAGGTGGCGGAGGAGGAGGGGAGGAGAGGAGGTAGGAGGAGGGTGGAGGTGAGGAGGAAGGAGGAAGGAGGAGGAGGAGGAGGAGGAGGAGGAGGGGATCCGAAGGAGAGGAGGAGGGGGAGGAGGAGGAGGAGGAGGAGGAGGAGAGGAGGAGGAGGAGGAGGAGGAGGAGAGGATGAGGAGGAGGGGAGGAGGAGCGGGGGGCGCATCGACCTGGAATCGGCGATACATCGCCGATAGATCGGCGATAGTCTCCCGATCGTGAATCCGAACCTTCCTGGGCGGGGTGGGGCTATCGGGTCCCTATCGGCGATCAATTGGCGATTGGGGGGGGCCTCTCTCCTCCTCCGCCTCCTCTCCTCCTCTACTCCTCCTCCTCCTCCTCCTCCTCCTCCTCCTCCTCCTCCTCCTCCTCCTCCTCCTCCTCCTCCTCCTCCTTGCATCCCCCGCTATGCCCATCCCCCCCTATCGTTGCCCCCGACACTCTCCCGGCTCAGCAGTGGGCTCTCGGGCTGGCGGCCTCGTCGACAGCCAGGCGCGGGCGCCTCGGAGGGGCGCGCCCTGGGCCACCCTCAATTGAGCGGGGACCGACCGTCCCGGCACTCCTATAGGCCTACCACGACAAGCTCTTAGAACCCCAAAATGTCCCAATAACAAGAATAATGTTCTGAGTGCAAAAAGCCAGTGTGTTAAAACAAGACAGCCCCAGCCAGGACTGTTCTAAGAACACGTCGTAGACACCACAAAAGCTTCTTACAACATTGTTTGGAAGGCCTTTGGGCACGCCGAGACGCCTCGCCGCTGCTGGAGGCTCGAGCTCCACATCTCACGCCGCACGGTGCGTGGACACTTTTTGCGGACTCGGCAGCACGCGTGCGGGGTACGGATGGACATGCGGTGGTACTCGAGCGCCGTTTTTCTTCCTCACCCGACGCGTGGAGGAGAAGCACGCCACACTGGAGGAGAGAGAGAGAGAGAGAGAGAGCGAGAGCGAGAGGAAGAGGAGCACGGCGAGCAGCCAGAATGACACGTACAGCGAAGCGACGACCAGCCCAGAGTGGCGCACACCCGACCACCGACGCCAGCTGGGCTGGAGCAGCGGCCGCGGCAGCAGCAGCACGGCAAGGCGAAGAGGAGGAAGGCCGCGGATACCCGGGGGGCGTCCAAGAGGGGGGCGTCCAAGAGAGGGGGGTGCGCAAGTCATGGCCCGCCGCACGTGTGCGCGGCCCAGGCGGGGCCGGGGGGGCATGGGAAGGAGAAGAGTCGCCACGAAATCCGGGGGGAAGGGGTGCAGAAGGGGCGAGTCTTGCCCTTCTCGTCGTCTCCCGCTCTCGCTTTCCACTCGGGGTCCCTCTCCGACCGCGCCAGGGGGAGGCTCCGCCACCCCTGCCGTTCAACATGCGGCACCTCCCCGCCCGAAGAGGTGGGCGCAGCGTGCGCCAGCGCCCCGCGTGCCCAGACGGACCTCGGCCCGCCCTCATCGGTGCGCTCTCCCTACCCTCCTCTCGCTCCGGAGGAGCACCAATCTGCGAGGCGACCGCGCCCGCCCTGTGGGGGCGACGCGCGTCGCCATGTGCGATGGTGCGAAGTGTTGGCGACCATTACGCCCCTTCCGTTGATAGACGTTATTTTGAACAACACCAGTCCTCTCGCTCCGCGAGAGGAGGGGGAGGAGGAGGGGGGCGGGGGAGGACCAGCAGGATAAGCAGCAGGAGGAGCTGGATGAGGAGCATGAGGAGGCGGGTGAACACGGCGGTGGTGCGGGAAAGGAAGGGGGGAGGAAAGAACGAACGAACGAACCACCAGTGCGGACAAGTGTCTGGGCCTCGTTAGGCCAGGTGGGTGAGGCCTTAGCCTCGAGATGCTGTAGTGTGTGTTGATAAATGCAGGCGAGGCATGCAAAACATACCATCGGCCAAGGGGGAGGAGGAGGAGGGGGAGGGGGAGGGGGAGGAGGAGGAGAAGGAGGAGGAGGAGGAGGAGGAGGAGGAGGAGGGGGAGGAGGAGGAGGAGGAGGAGGAGGAGGAGGAGGAGGAGGAGGAGGGAGTTGAGGAGGGGCGGGGGGGGGTCTGGCCGTGGGAGCAGCGGCTGAGTGCCCTCCTCTGAGCTTCCCTACCGAGAAGTGTGGGGGGGCGGGGGGCGGGGACGGAGGGGGCGGGAGGAGCAGAGGAGGGGCTAGGTTGAGTTCGGCCATGTCCTCCTACAGGCGGATTTTGGACGAAAAAATTTAAATACTCCCAAATATGCAAAAATAGTAGAAAAAACTAGGAAAATCGTCCCCATACTATGTTTTGACTATTTTTGAATTTTCGTTCTGTGAGGGGAAAAGCCCGACTTGAGGCTAGCTCCAGGCGGGGGGGGGAGGCGAGAGGGGGAGCAGGCGAGGGAGGCGAGGAGGAGGCGAGAAGGGGAAGCGGCGGCCAGCGGCAGGAGCGGCACGAGACACCAGCGGGAGGTGCGAGGGGAGCCCCGAGCCGTCGTCGTCGTCCTCGTCCTCGTCCTCGTCCTCCCCCCCACCCCACCCCATCTGGATCTGGGGGGGGGGGGGCCTGTGAACCCTGACCGAGGATCAGATATGCATCGTGATGCCTCTCGCGCTCTCTGTGGGGCAGGGGCAGCAGCGCCGGCAGAGGACGGCCCGGCTGCTGCGGGAGGGGGGAGGGCAGGGGGGGGAGGGCAGGGCAGGGGGCGCCAAGATGTGGGGCGGGGCAGACCCTGCCCAGACCTCTGGCGCCATGGCCTGGAGCTGCCTGCGCAGGATGGTGGTGGTCCACGGCGGCTCGTCGGCCCAAATCGGTTGGGCCTCCTGAGTCTCGCTGCGTTGTTTTTGGGAGGGGGGGAGTTCGGCAAGAACGAACTCCTCCGCGGAGTCCAGAACGGCACGAAGATGCGGGACGGGGCGGGGCCTGTCGGTCTGGGCCATGGGCTCCAATCGCCACCCTCCTCGCGCTAATCGTTCTCCCTCATCTTCGTCCTCCCTATGGTCTTCGTTGTCCTCCTCTTCCTCCTCCTCCTCCTCCTCCTCCTCCTTCACCTCCTCATCCCACCTCGTCGTCCTCCACCTCCTCCTCCTCGTCCTTCTCCTCCTCCTCCTCCTCCTCCTCCTCCTCCTCCTCCTCACCGTCACCACCACCACCATCAGCAGCACCATAATCATTATCCCTCCTCATCCGTCCTCCATCTTCCTTTACCTAGCCCTCCTAATCATTGATCGTTATCGTCGCTGCCCTCACCAGCTTCACCTTCTTTACCGAAGCACCACCATCATGATCATGACCATGATCACGATCATGATCATCATCAGCATCATCATCAGCATCCTCATCAGCATCCTCATCATCACCATGATCATAATCAGCATAATCATCGTCGTCATCATCATCATCAGCAGCATCACTATCATCAACATCAACATCAACATGCTCATCCTCATCCTCATCCTCATCCTCATCAATGCCAAACTCAGCATCATCATCACCCGCAACATCATCATCACCAGCAGCAGCATCATCATCATGATCATCATCATGATCATCATCAGCATCAGCATCAGCATCAGCTTCATGGCTTTCCTCATCCACATCAACATAATTATCCTCAGCATCATCAAGATAAGCCTCATGATCATCATCATCATCATCATCATCATCATCCTCATCAAAAAGATCATCCTCATCCTCATCATCATCATCATCGTCTTCTCCATCGAAATAGACATAATCGTCAGCATCATCAGCCTCATCAGCCGCATCAACATCATCACCATCCATCGTCGAGAACATCGTCAAGGTCATAATCATCAGCATCATCATTATCGTCATCATTATCATCATTGTCATCACCATCACCAGCATCGTCATCATCACCAGCATCATCGTCATCATCAGCAGCAACACCATCATCAGCATCATCAGCATCATCATCACCAGCATCGTCATCAGCACCAGCATTAATCGTCATCATCAGCATGATCAACAGCATGAGTATCATCATCGTGATCATTCTCGTCTCCAACATCCTACTCCTCCTCCTCCCCATCATAGTCATCATCGTCGTCATCAACATTATCGTCAGCATCATAAGCATGATCATCATCGTCATCATCATCATCATCATCACCATCCTCTTCAGCAGCATCGTCCTCATCACCATCATCATCATCATCATCATCATCATCATCATCATCACCAGCATCGTCATGATCACCAGCATCATCGTCGTCATCAGCATCAGCACCATGATCATCATCATTATCATTAGTTTCATCACCAGCCTCATCCTCTTCCTACTCCTCCTCATCATCGTTGTCATCGTCATCATAATCATCAGCAGCTTCAGCATCACGATCAGCATTACTATCATCAAGATCATCACCATCATCGCCATCATCATCACCATCATCATCAACATCGTAATCATCATCACCATCATCATCATCAGCATCATCATCACAATCATCATCATCATCACCAGCATCGTCATCATCACCAGCATCATCACCACCAGCTATTATCAGCATCATCAACGTCATCAACTGCATCATCATCATCGTTCTCCTCCCCCTCATCCTCCTCATCATGATCATTGCCGTCGTCGTCATCGTCGTCATCGTCATCACCATCATCCTAACAATCATTACCATCAACACCATCATCATCATCAACATCATCATCATCATCATCATCATCATCATCATCATCATCGGGATCATCGTAATCATCGACGTCATCATCATCAGCCTCATCAGCCGCATCAACATCATCACCATCCATCGTCGAGAACATCGTCAAGGTCATAATCATCAGCATCATCATTATCGTCATCATTCTCATCATTCTCATCACCATCACCAGCATCGTCATCATCACCAGCAGCATCGTCATCATCAGCAGCAACACCATCATCAGCATCATCAGCATCATCATCACCAGCATCGTCATCAGCACCAGCATTAAGCGTCATCATCAGCATGATCAACAGCATGAGTATCATCATCGTGATCATTCTCGTCTCCAACATCCTACTCCTCCTCCTCCCCATCATAGTCATCATCGTCGTCATCAACATTATCGTCAGCATCATAAGCATGATCATCATCGTCATCATCATCACCATCCTCTTCAGCAGCATCGTCCTCATCACCATCATCATCATCATCATCATCATCATCACCAGCATCGTCATGATCACCAGCATCATCGTCGTCATCAGCATCATCACCATGATCATCATCATTATCATGAGTTTCATCACCAGCCTCATCCTCTTCCTACTCCTCCTCATCATCGTTGTCATCGTCGTCATAATCATCAGCAGCTTCAGTATCACGATCAGCATTACTATCATCATGATCATCACCATCATCGCCATCATCATCACCATCATCATCAAAATCGTAATCAGCATCATCATCATCATCACAATCATCATCATCATCATCACCAGCATCGTCATCATCACCAGCATCATCATCACCAGCTATTATCAGCATCATCAACGCCATCAACTGCATCATCATCATCGTTCTCCTCCTCCTCATCCTCCTCATCATGATCATTGTCGTCGTCGTCATCGTCGTCATCGTCATCACCATCATCCTAACAATCATTACCATCAACACCATCATCATCAACAGCATCGTCATCATCAACATCATCATCATCATCATCATCATCATCATCATCGGGATCATCGTAATCATCGACGTCATCATCATTATCATCATCATCATCAACATCGTCATCATCATCATCATCACCGTCACCACCACCATCATCATCATCAGCATCGTCGACATCATCATCCTTATTATCGTCATCTTCTTCTTCATCATCATCGTCACGATCGTCATCATCATCATCACCAGCATCGTCATCATCTTCAGCATCGTCACCAGCGTCATCATCACCAAATATCACCAGCGTCATGGCCGTTATCAGCAGCAGTATCATCAATGCCATCAACAGCATCATCATCATCATCATCATCATCATCATCATCATCATCATCGTTCTCCTCCTCCTCATCATCATCATTGTCGTCGTCGTCATCGTCGTCCTCGTCATCATCGCCATCATTAGCATCATCATCACCATCATCCCCACAATCATCACCATCAACATCATCATCAACATCATCATCAGCATCATCATCACCATCATCCTCACAATCATCGCCATCACCATCATCAGCATCATCATCATTGGGATCATCGTAATCATCGTCATCATCAACGTCATCAGCATCATGATTATCATCATCATCATCATCATCATCATCATCATCATCATCATCACCATCGTCATCATCAACATCATCACCGTCATCACCACCACCATCATCATTAACAGTATCATCATCGCCGTCAGAATCATCATCGTCATCATCACCATCATCATCACCATCATCATCATCGTCATCATCGTCATCATCGTCATCATCACCATCAGCAGCATCGTCATCGTTATCGTCATCGCTCTCATCCTCAACCTCCTCCTCCTCCTCCTCCTCCTCGTCGCCGTCGCCGTCGCCGCCGCCGCCGCCGTCGCCGCCGTCGTCGTCGCCGCCGCCGGCGCCCTCGCCGCCGCCGCCCGCGCCGCCGAAGAGCCGCGCGCTGGCGGCGGCCTCCCGCCGGCGCCCCCCGCGTGGAGCTCCCCCGCCGCGCTGGCGTGCAGCGCCTCGGCCGCGGCCTCGGCCTGCCTGCGCCCCGCGGAGCAGACGCGCGAGGGCGCGCGGCCTCAGCCTCGAGGAGGAGGAGGAGGAGGAGGAGGAGATACAGGATGGAGGAGGAAGGAGGAGGAGGAGGAGGAGGAGGAGGAGGAGGAGAGAGTACAGTGGAGAAGGAGAGGAGGAGGTACAGGAGGAGAGGAGGAGGGAGGAGAGGAGGAGGAGGAGGAGGAGAGGAGGAGGAGGAGGAGGAGGAGGAGGAGGAGGAGGAGGAGGGGGGGGCGGAGGAGGAGGAGGAGGGAGGAGGAGGAGGAGGAGGAGGAGGAGGAGGAGGAGGAGGAGTTAGAGGCCCCAACCCGGTCCGAGCCTTCGGGGGCAACTCCTGGGAGCATCCCACACCGTACTACCTACCCTCGCCTCGCTCTCCCCTTTCTGGGCCTCCTGGGAGGCCCTCGTCGCCACCGCTGGATTCGCCTCGAAGTCCTGGTCAGAACGCGCCCCGGGAGAGGTTCGGGGAGTGACGGTATCGGCACGTTTTCGGTGGCAACTCATGGGAGCCTCCCAACCATCTTGTCGGTTCTTGCGAATCGACGCTACTCGATGCTAAATCGACGCTGATCGACACTGCATCGACGCTGAGTCGACGCTAAATCGACGCGAAATCGTCGCTACACCGGCGCTACCTCGTCGACTTCCAGAAGCTAATCGACGCTAAAGATGAAATTCAGAAGGTAATACCTTCTGAATTCCATCTTTACCGATATACCGATATCTTTCGCGTTTACCTTCAATCATAGTATCCTGGTATACCGTGCACCAAGCTCCCATGATTTGCTACCGAACGAGCCGGTTCGAGTCGCGAGATCGGATCGGGAGCGGAGCGGGTCGCGCCCAGGATCGGTCCGCGGGGTCTCGCATCGGGATCGGGGTCGCATCGGGATCGGGGGGGTGGGCTCGGCCCCCTGCAGAAGCCAAGAAGGGGGGTCGGGTCGTGCCAGGCCGGAGCGGAGCGAGCTGTCGGAAGCGAAGTACAGTGGAGGCCGCTCCACAAGAAACCTTCCACAAGAAACACCCAACTCTCAGACCCCAGGGCGTCCCTTGATGTCTGGCGTGGGAGCGTCACGCTTCCCACAGCAAGACCATCGAAACCCAAGAAACCCAGGGCACCCTGGAGGCAAAGCAGGGTGTTTCTTTCCTGGCATGGGTCTCCACTGTGAGGGGGGGGTCGGGTCTGCTCGAGTCGGGCCGTGAGCAGGCCCTGTCCCGGCCGCCCTGGGCTCGGAGGCGCCAGAGAGGGGCCGCGCAGCCAGCGCGGGGGCCAATGATATAGTGGATTGAGCGCCGTGCTCTCCGTCCGTTGCCCACAGCATGCGAGCGGGGGGCAGCAGCGCTCGGAGAGAAGCAGATGCCGTCCGTGGCGCTGCTTGCATCAGGCCGGGCATGTCCCCCTACAGGCGGATTTCTGAACGAAAAATTCGAAATAGTCGGAAAAAACTCCAAAATGATCAAAAATAGTCCATAAATCGTCCCCAGACTATGTTTTGACAATTTTGAATATTCCTCCTGTAGGGGAACAGGCCCGACTTAATGCTTGCACCAACGGGTCTCTGCTCAGAGGGCCCCCAGCGGCTCAGGGCACACGGAGGGCCAGAGGGCTCCGCCCAACCTCGAGGCCTCCGCCCCAGAATCCCCTCAAGTGCACCAAGGTCGGGGAGGGATAGCTTGGCTTGGACACACAACACTCACAAAAGGCATCCGTGTCTTTCTTGGTTCTGTTCGGGTTATCTACTTGCGCGCCTGGACTGAGAATCGGCACAAACATATGTGGCTTCCCATCCTGCCGTCTTGGGCCCTCGTTTTGGAGAGACAGCGTCCCGCGTTCTCCTCTTCCTCTCCCTCCTCCTTCTCCTCCTCGCCATCCTCCTCCTTCTCCTCCTCCTTCCTCCTCCTCCTACTTCATCCTGCTCCTCCTCCTCCTCCTCCTCCTCCTCCTCCTCGCCCCCCTCCTCCTCCCTCCTCCCATCCCCTGTCCGCGCCATATTTCGGCACACCCCGTCCACACGCTTCGTGGCCCCATGCGGAGCTCCACCGAAGGCACCAAGGGCAGGGTCCCGCACCGCATTCAACACGCCCCATCGCACGCTTCGTGGCCACGCCGGGAGCTCCACCGAAGGCCCCCAGCGGCGGCAGGGTCTGCCACGGGCGGCCCCGCACCCGACTCGGCACACCCCCCACCGCGCTTCGTGGCCACAAATTGGGAGCCCCACCGAAGACATCACGGGGGAATCATTAATATCAAACCCAAGAACCATCAGAACCGACGACGTGGACTCACCAGGAAAAAATTAAGGGGGGGGGGGTCGCAAAACTGACGGAAATACCTCCCTCACCACTAAGAGAGGGTCACCAAACAACTGACGACCGCCACCTGGGGAACTGCGGGGATATTGCAGCGAAGAGGAGGGGGGCTGGGAATACTGACGACGGCGCGGCCGCCCGACCCGTTCGTCCCCTTTGCCGAAAGTGAACCGACGACGGCGCGGCCAGAAAACCCCTAAGTTGCTTTCCATTGGAGTCGCGCGAGTGATCCGAAGACCCCAGCGGCAGGGTCTGCACGGGCGGCCCGGCACCCGATTCGGCACACCCCCCGCACGCCTCGTGACCCCAAATTGGGAGCCCCACCGGATGCTCCAGCGGCAGGGTGCGCAGTGCGGCCCCGCGCCCACTTCGGCAAACCCCTCACACGCTTCGTGGCCCCAAGG
This sequence comes from Prorocentrum cordatum, assembly GCA_963575745.1. NCBI lineage: Eukaryota > Dinophyceae > Prorocentrales > Prorocentraceae > Prorocentrum > Prorocentrum cordatum. The sequence goes on from CAUYUJ010001344.1 coordinate 47,053, forward strand.
GCCTGTTGGGCTCTCCGGGGGCTCTTTGGGCAGTCTGGCAGGCGAGCTCGGATGTCGTAGGGGCCGTCTTGCGGGCACGGCTCTCGAAGCCTCCTCGAGTTCCTCTTCTTAAACCCCTGTTAGGGGCGCTCTTGGGGGCTTCTTGGTCCGTCTTAGGGCCCTGGGCCGTCTTGACGCCCTCTTGGAGCCCTGTTTGGCAGTTCTCTGGCAATATTAGCGTGCTCTTGGGTCGTCTAAGGCTTTCGGAAGCCAAGAATTGCGAGCGTGCTGTGATCCTTAAAACACCTCAGAAACATAGTTGATGTTTGCCTCGTGGGGCCATCTTGGGGGGTCCCCTTGGGAAGCCCTTGGGGCGCCTTGGAACCATTTCCGGCCGCCCCGGGCACGTCTTCGGAAGTCGTGGGGCTTTCCTGGGCCATCCTGGGGCTCTGGGGTCGTTCTGGGCCGGCCCCGTGGCTCGCCTGGGCACGCGCGGGCCCGCCGAGGGCGCCCTCCCCCCAGAAGGCCTGGGCACCCCATGACCGGCACAGGTCCTCCTCCTCCTCCGCCTCCGCCTCCTCCGCCTCCTCCGCCTCCTCGTCCTCCGCCTCCTCCGCCTCCTCCTCCTCCGCCTACTCCTCCTCCTCCTCCTCCTCCGGCTGCTCCGTGTTAGAATTCTCTGCAGCACCCTGCAGTTGCGGATAAGGGCGAGGGGGCGGCGGGATCTGACCCAGCGGAAACCTTATCAAGGTCGACCCCGCGCTTGAGTAAGCTGTAGCCGTGAAACCAAGGGCGCCAGATAGGCGAGAAAATCCTGGTGTGGAGAGCTGTGTCCGCCTGGATAGTACGTAGCACCCCGCAGCTGCGTGCAAGAGTGAGGGGGCAGCGGGGACGTCTGCATTCAGCGAGGCTTCGAGGGAACCCGTCACAGATTATGCAACGAGCCCGCCGCAGGCGCCGATCTTTTCGTAAAAACACTGGGGGCGGGCGCGGGGCGGGTCGCGGGGTGGGTCGCGGGTGGGTCGCGGGTGGGTCGCGGGTCGCAGGCAGGTCGCGGGTGGGTCTCGGGTGCGTCGCGGACTTCTCCCTACCACATCCTACCACCACGTCCTCATCTCTCCGTCCCTCCGTTTTCCTTTTGCCTTTCTTGAGAGCTTCGTTGGGGCCTCTTGGAGGCCTTTTGGCGCCTCTTGGGCTTCCTGGGAGCCACTCGGGACCGAGGCCCGAGATTTCCGTTCGGAGTCCCCTGTGTGGACCTCGTCTTGGAGCCGTCTTTGTGGCCTTCGGGGCCGTCTTGGAGGCGTCTTGGGTTGGCTCGGGGTCCTCTCGGGGCGTCTTGGGGCTTGGGGGCCTCTTGGGCAGCCTGGGAGCGTTCTTGGAGGCGTCCTGGGCCGTCTTAGAGCGTTGGGAAGCCGAAATAGGGAGAAAGCGAACATCTTCCAAGAACAATTGAAGACATCAACAGGTTTGGCTCTTTGGGCTCTCTTGGGAGGCCTCGTGGGGGAATCCTGGGACGTCTTGGACGTCTTCTGGGCCGTCTCTTAGGCTGTCTTGGGGGCCTCTAGGGCCCTTTTTGGGGGATGCGGTATTCACACATATCTGTATATACACACATACATGCATACATACGTGCTTATGTGCGTATACTAACATATACACATATATATATATATAAGACTGCATTGGCGCTTCGCGCCATGCACCTTGGTCCTTGAGGCTTTGCATCTATTGGTCGTTCGCGCCATCCCTAGTGACCTTGGAAATTTGGCCCCTTCCCTGCGGTGGTTTTCGGAAGTCTTCGAAAATTCGGAAGGTCCCTGGCCCTTCCTGGGCCTCTGGGGGCTGAAAGGCGCCGGGTGGAGGGCGAAGGATAGGAGGGAGGGAATCTGGGGGAGCGAGGAGAGGGAAGCGGAAATGGGGGAGGACGAGTGGTGGAGCGGCAGAAAAAGGAGGAAGAGGAGGAAGAGGAGGACCCAGCGGAGGAGCAGGAGGGACATGTGTACGTACACCCTTGCAGAAATATCTGGCGTTGAATGACGACAAAAGGCCTTCGTAGGCCCGCACATTGGCTGGCTCGTGGCTCAGGTGCCCCTGTGCGCAATACGAAGGAATGGCAAGCCATGCGAATGAATGCCAAGCAAACCGACGCAATGTCAAGCAATGCCGCAAAACACAAAGCAATGCCAAGCCGAAGATATCATGTTGCAGCGGGTCGCAACGGGGCACGCGAAAATAAGTAATTACTGGGTAATGCACCGAATGCCAAGTTCGCAACAGATTTCCGGGAAACGTGGTTGCAAACCCGGGATTCGGGTCAATGGAACACGCCCTGTGGGCATTGTTAGAGCCCTGGTGGGCCGGCTCGGGGCCCTCTCGAGCAGTCCTGGGGCCATCTTGGGCCGTGTTGGGGAGCTTGGGCCCTCTAGGCACCTTACGGGGGCTACGTGGGCCCTCCTGGTGGCCTCCCATGGCCTTTTCGGGGGCCTCCCATGGCCTTCTCTTGGGGGTCTTGTGAGGGCCTGTTGGGTTTCTTTTTGGCCCATTTGGGACTTCTTTGGACAGTTTTGGGACCATCCGGGCCGTCTAGAGGCTCTCTTCAGGGTCTCTTGGGCCGTCTTGGGGCGATACTGGTGGGAGCGCAGATGGGCAAAACAAAAGAACCCTTGGCGCCGCTTCCCCTTTTTCCCCTCTATTCAACGTTGATCCTGTGCGTTCTCGGGAGGACAAAAAAGTTGACCCCCAGGGCCTCCAGCAGGCCGGACGCCAACTTTGAGTCTGGGGGGAAGGAGGGGCGAACACGGGGTCGAAAACGAAGGGGTTCCACTTTGTTGTCCCCTTCCTGGAGCGCGGGTCTGCGAGGTGAGGCTGCGCGGGTGGTCAGAACAGGAAAGGTATTGGATGCCACATGGTCCGTCCTGAGCCTTTTGGGCTGTCTCGCGGCGCTCTTGGGCCAGTTTGGAGCGCTTTTGGGCCGTCTGGGAGCGCAGCATGCTCGGCAGGGGCAGGACGGTGAAATCTTCGAACACGTAACAAACATTAAAGAACGTGTGCTCGCGGGGCCTATTCGGGGTGCGTCTCGGAGAGTCCAGGAAGCCAGGGGGGGCCTCTGGAGGCATCCAGGGTCTCTTGGAGCCTCTTGGGGGCTCCTGGGGGCCTCTTGGAGGCATCATGGGAGCCTCTTGGGGGCCTGGGGGCCTCATAAAGTGCGTTGCGAGGCGTCACGGGGCCTCTCGGGGGCTTCTGGGAGCAGTTTTGGGCTCGTTTGGGGTATCTTGGAGGCCGAGGCTTTTTTGGCTGTTTTGGACGCTGCTAAGATCCGAACAGCGAATGTGCTGAAAATGTACGCTTCCCACAGGGAATGGAACGATTTTTGAGTTCTGGGAGTCCTGTTGAGGGCCTCCCGGGCCGTCTTGGGGGCCTCTGGAGGCCATCTGGGTCCTTCTTGCAGCGCTCTTGTGCTGTCTTGGCTCTCTCTCTTCGGCCTCTCTGATCAGTGTCTGGGGGGCCCAGAAACCCCGGATCCTGGGGGTCTGTTTTTTTTGTTGGGGGGGGTCCCACACCCCCGGCTTGTAAACATAACAAAGGAATACTTGTATGTGTGTGTGTATCTATATGTGTGTTTATTCATACACATATACACGTACACACAGAGATATAGAAGACTGCACTGGCGCTTCGCACCATGCACCTTGGTCCTTGCAGTTTCGCATGCAGGCGGAGGGGCAGGAAGGTAAACAAGACAATATAGTGATAACTCCTTGTTGCCTCTCCGACATCGTCGTTATGAACATGTAATTAATCAGAATGCCGTCGTGCTTCCTCTTCCTCTTCCTCATTCTCGCCCTGCCCTGCGAATTATTCTCCATTCTCCTCAGCTCTTCTTGCGGAGGCTCCTCCTGGGAGAGCCCCTTGGGGGCCTCGCGAAAGCTTTTAAGGCTTCTCGGGGTCTTCGGGAGCCTCCTGGGCGCCTTCTGGGGGCTTCCTCGGGCCACCCTGCTTCCAAAAGCATGGGACTCTCTTCGGGCCAAAGCTTGAGGAGAACAATGATCGTGTTGGGAAGAAGGGGTTTGGGAGGATGGAGGGCATGCGCAATGGCATCAGGATGCAGAGAACGGTACCTTCGGCCGCCTACGGGAACAGATATCCTCATGTCTCCCCAGCCCAATCCTCCGAGCCCGATTAACCGTCCTCCTGGACCTTGGGGCCATGCCTGGCCGTCTTAATAGGGGGGCTCTCTGGGACTGCTCGGCAGCCCTTTCGGGCAGCTTTCTGGGGAGAAGTTCTCGGGCCTCCTGGGCGGCCGGCCGCCCGGAAGACCGAAGACCAGCGCACTCCCAAAATCATGCGCTGGCCATCGGTTTGGTTGGCCCAGGAGGGGGTCCAGCTGCAAGGGGGGGTGCAAGAGGTTGGGGGCAATTGTATTGCAAATGTATGGCGCCAGAGAACTGTGTTGCATTGTGTTGCAACTAACGTATTGCACGCGAAAGCCCAGCAATACATTTGCGCACCGTCATGCAATTCTATTACAACCCCAGAAGTCTATTGCACCACCCCCTTGTCGCTGGACCCCCTGTTGGGTCAACCAGAGTTGGAGATCCACGTTTGTGTCGCTCTTCGAGGGCCTCTTGGGTGTCTTCTCTGGGTGGTCTTCGGGCGTCTGGTGGGTGTCTGGCGCCTCTTTGGGGCCCTCTGGGGGCCGTTCGGCCGCTCTGCTCCGGAAAGCCTTCTGCGTGGGGCGTCCCAGGGACCCCCAGGGCCACGGACCTGGGGGGCCACGGACCTGGGGGGACACGCCCTCAGCTTGCAAAAACACAGAAAATGAAGATACATATCTTTGGAGAAAAAACAGAGAGAGGGAGAAAGAGAGAGAGAGAGAGAAAGAAAGAAAGAAAAGAGAGAGAGAGGGGGGGAGGGGGGAAGCATCTACAGAAAGATATATATATATATACATGGCGAACTTAGGATATAGACATATAACGAAGGACAGAACAATTGTGTGGAGGAGAGGAAGGAGAGAGAGAGAGAGAGTTACAGAAAGAGAGAGAGAGAGAGAACAATATGGAGAAAGACACATGTTGGCATATACACAGTGTACAGAAAGAGCGAGGGAGGAGGGAGAGGCGGGGACACAGATGCGTGAGAGGGGAGATGTTCGACGGGCCAGATGAGATATCCATTTTGACTGCAACCCCGCGCGCGTGCTTCGCGCTCATGCTCTGGCGAACTCGTACCGCATGCCCTCTTCCTTGTGCCCTCCTCTCTCCTACACCTCGTCGTGTGCCTCGGTCGTCTTCTTCCGCCTCCTATCACCGACTCCTCCGCAGCCTCCTCCTCTTCGAACTCCGTATGCGACTCCAGCTCCTCCACATTGAGTTCCTCCTCCTCCTTTTCTCGTCCTCCGTCTCCGTCTTCCACTCCGGCTCCAGCTTTCCCCACTCCTTCCGCCCTGCTCTTGACCAGAAGGAGGAGGGGGCGGGGGGAGGACGAAGGAGGAGCAGGAGAGGGGCAAGGACAAGCTAGGCGCGCTGGCACCACATCTGACATCATATCCCTCCCTCCCATTCCTTTTCATGGAGCTGATTTTCTGTATCCGAGGACGCATGTCATAGCCAGCCTGGAACTCCCAAAACAGACCCCCCATCGTGCCATGCGCAATCAGACCAGGGGAGCTGCGTACGGTAGGAGTATGAAGTACGGGTGAGCAGGTGAGTGAGCAGGAGGAAAAAGGAGGAAGAAAAGAAAGGAGGACGAGGACGAACCGCTGCAACAGATTCTGGAGTGGAAGGAGCGGGAGGAGCAGGAGGACCAGGGGAACGCGGACGAGGGGGAATGAGGGGGGCGCTAACGATGAAAAAGGGCCCCGGATCCAGACAAGTGGCCCGAGCTGTGGCGAAATCGCCGCTCTGAACGACGGGAGCACAGCGTCGATTCGAAAATAAGGCCTACGCTGTAGCGGGAGCACAACTCTGGAACACCGAAGCAACTGGAGTGTAAAAAGCACAAGAAAAGTGACCGTTGTCCAATGCTGCTTGTAGAAAAACGTACATGGGGAGAAGTGGCTATCTTCTGGACAAAGTCAAGATAGAGAGGAGAGTGGTCTCCATAATGTGTAGTTGTGGCAACTCCCCCTTCCCATCTTCCCCTACTCTTTCCCCCCTCCCCTCATGGCTGCGACCAACGAACTGCAGGGCGAGATGAGGGGCGGCCTTCTATACAGAGGTAAGGGAAGCTTCTCAAAGGGCCTCGCCCTCTAACTGCCCCAATACGCAACACACAGCCCGTAACGTGTTGGCACGGGGCTCAACGCGCACATCGACAACGCACGCCTGGCGCGACAGCTTCGCCAAAACGTGGGCCAACACGTTGGGCCAACACGCAGCATGTTAACATGGAGGTTTTGAACACAGTATCCGTCGGTCGGAAGAAGTTGATAGAAGCATGAAGCAGGAAGGCATTGCAAGCATATTGAACTTCCGCCCGCCCCCTGAAGACGAGGGCAGAGGGACATCGACTCTTGAAGTAGGATGGCACCTAAACGTGATTGCGATCCGAAAATCCCCAAATGCATGCTCTCACCGACCGGAGTGTACGCTGTGCGCTTCAGAACGGGCGTCTCAGGGCAGCAAATTAAGGCTCCGCCCTTGGGGACACACTGACCTGGGCCAACGCAAACCCGGGGCAGTCAGGCTCTTGCAGGATCCTGCAGGACCCTGCAGGATTCTGCACCCAAATCAGGGTCGGTGCACCCCTGGCCCTGCAGGATCCTGCAAGATCTGGCGCTCTGACTGACCCCCGCTTTGGCGAAACCCAAAGGTACCGATACCGCCCGGGGTGCGTTCTGACCAGCATCTCGAGGCGAGTCCAGCGGTGGCGACGAGGACTACCCAGGAGGCCCCAAAAAAGGGAAAACGGGTGGTGGGGTAGAGGTATGGGTACCTTTTCCTCCTCTGACGTTTGCATTAGGTCGGGCCTGTCCCCCTACAGGGGGATCTTGGTCGAAAAATTCCAAATTGTCGATAAAAATACGCAACAAATATTCAAAAATATTGGAAAATCGTCCCCAGACTATTTTTGGACTATGTTTGAATGTTCCTCCTGTAAAGGGACGTGTCCGACTTAACGTTTGCATTGGTCCCCGCCTCTTGAGCCCCGACGCCCCTTCAGGCCCGCGCGCTCGGCGCCCTCCAGAAGAGGCGGTGGGCTTAGGTCGGGCATGTCCTTCTACAGGCGGACTTCGGACGAAAAAGAAAAATACCCCCCAAATGCTCAGAATAATACCCCAAAATGCTAAAACAAAATCGTCCCCCGACTATTTTTTGACCATTTTGGATTTTTCCTCCTGTAGAGGGACGCGCCCGACTTCACGGTGGGCATTCGCGGCCCCCCTGTCGAGCGCTCCGCCGCCGCCCTCCCCCCGAGGCCTGGCGAGGCCCCATCGGCGGGCTCTCGGACACCTGGGGCGTCTCTGAGGCTGGACCCGGGCGCCTCTGAGGCTCCGAGAGGGGCGGTGCGCCGACGCCGACGCCGACGCCGAGGCCGACGCCGACGCCGACGCCGACGCCGACGCCGACGCCGACGCCGACGACGACGAAGACGACGACGTTCAAGGCTTCACGGTTCCTTCCTGCGGTCCCTCGACTCGCGCCCAGAGCGTCCACGATCTGCTCTCTGGGTCTCCTGGGAGATCTCCGGAGCCCCCCCGGGGGGGCCGCTGGACGTGCCTCGATGTGGCTCTGGCTCTGCTCCGGCTTGATCCCCGCAGGCCGATGGGAGAAAGCTCGCTTCGCCCCTGGGGACGGCGGAGAGGTTCGGCAGGTGCGTCGGGCGAGGCCCAGCGGGTGCCCCGGAGCGCGCTCCGAGGGCGGCCTGGTGCGTTCGCTCTGCGGCGGTTGATCCCTGGCCCCAGGGGCCCGGCCCAGCTCTCCAGGCACCCCGCGCCGTGGCCTGTTCGCGGCGTGGGCATCCGGAGGTCTTCGAGGACCGACCCCAACGACGTTTGAAACGAGGTGGCGCTTACAACGAAAAACGAAGCGAAACCCAACTTCACACAGAACGTTCAAAACGAGGGCGGTGCGAAACGAGCACGAACGACGAAACGGGGCGTTCAAAACAGCAACGGGAAACAAAACGATGCAACAGCGAGAAACGAAACGGACAACGAAACAGAGGCATAAACCAAGCTAAACAGCTTCGTGGTCGGTCCTTGGCGGTTTTGACTCCTTCCCAGGATCCGGCTTTTCATCCTGCCGTCTCTTGACTGTCGGGGGCGCGCAAACATGGATTAGCGATCCATGGATTTGGCGCGCGGTCGCCAAATCCATGGATCGGGGGAGGTGCCCTCCCCAAAATGCGGCCGCTGCCGCCTCGCTCGACGGCGGAAATCCGCGATTTCCAATGGAAACGGGACCCGTCGCTAATCCACGCCCCCTTGATCCATGTTTGCGATCGCCTGAGACTGTCCCGGGGCTGGAGGCCGAAGGCGCAGAAAAACCAACGCCTGGATCTGAAGGCCCCCCCCTCCCTGAAGGGCAAGGGTACAGTCGGACCTAGGCCAGCAGAATACACCTCAGGAACCTGAGACCCCCCGCTGGCCAAAGCACACAGAGCATCCGAGGGCACCCTCCCCCAAGAGGAAGAACATCCGAGGGCACCCTCCCCGAACGGACCTCAATCTCTGAATGACCTCGCTCCGAGGCGCTGCATCGCACACAGATCGGCGATGGCTCCTGGGCGGGGTGGGGCCATCGGGCCCCCGGCAGTTGGGCCGGGCATGTCCCCCTTACAGAAGGCCCGAGGCCTTGCGAGCCTACTGACGAGGCCCGCCCCTTCGCACTTCCTCCCAGGCTCGCGGCCGAACAGAGCTTTCGTCCGGCCGGCCGGCCGGCTGGCCCCGAGTCCTCGCCCCCCGCCCGCGGGTGGAGCGACGGCTTCAGCCACGCCGTGGCCCTGCGCAGGGCTCGCTCCTGCCCCCGCGTTCGCCGGGTCCGCTCTGAAGCATCGGGGGGCCACGCGAGTGCTCTCGCTCAGCCCTGTGCTTATCGTCCGATCGGCCTCCGGGGAGTGTGCAATCAGAAGCATCCGGCTCCAGAGCGGGACACTGCTCCAGGAAAAATGGGCCAGGGGGAGGAGGAGGAGGAGGAGGAGGAGGAGGAGGAGGAGGAGGAGGATGAGGAGGAGGAGGAGGAGGAGGAGGAGGAGGAGGAGGACGGACGACGGAGGAGGAGGAGAACGGAGGAAGAAGAGGATGAGAAGGAGGAGAAGCGGGACCGGTGCGGATTGCAGGGAACAAGTGGCACGCGTGCCCTGGCTCTTGCGTCAAGGGGCTGCGAGGGACAAAAGTCTTTCGCCTCCTTCCTCCAGGAGTTTCCTTCCGTGGCCAGGTGGGGAGGACGAACGACGAACGACGAACGAACGACGAACGAAAAGAAAGGAAGTCCGGGCTCTAGAACACAGCTGTCCAAAACAATAAACAGGTCCGAGCTCTAGAACACAGCGGGCAAGGCCAGGGGGGCAAGGGTAGAGGACGAACGAGTGGGCCAGAGAGGCTAGGGGGGGAGAGCGAGGGGGGAGGGCTGGGTCCAGGGCCAGGCCAGGGGGCCAGGGGGCCAGGGAGGCCAGGGGGGGGCAGGGAGGCCAGGGGGGGGGGCGAAGGGGGCTGGGTCCAGGGCAAAGGCAGGAGGGTGGGCTGGGTCCAGGGCAAGGCCAGGGAGGCCAGGGGGGAGGACGGACGAACGACGAACGAACGAACGACGACGACGACGACGACGACGACGACGACGAACGACGAACGAGCGACGACGACGACGACGAAAATAAGGAGGCCGGGGGGAGGGGAGGACGACGGACGGGAGGCCAGGGGGGGAGAGCGAGGGGGCCTGGGTCCAGGGGGGAGTGGGTTAGGGAGGCCGGGAGGGGAGAGCGAGGGGAGCTGGGGAGGGCTCGGTCCAAGGCAAGGCCAGGACGGCAAGGGAGGGAGAACGAACGCCGAAAGAACGAACGACGACGAACACAAGTGGCACGCGTGCCCTGGCTCTTGCACCAAGAAGTTGCGAGGGACAGGAGGCTTTCGCCTCCTTCCTCCAGGAGTTTCCTTCTGTGGCCAGGGGTGGGAGAACGAACGCCGAACGAACGAACGACGACGAATGAAAATAAGGAGGGCCGAGCTCTAGAACACAGCTGTCCAAGATAACAAGGAGGCCGGTGAGAGGGGGGGGGAGGACGAGGGAGGCCAGGGGGGGAGAGCGAGGGGGGCTGGGTCCAGGGAGTAGGTTACAGGAGGGGGAGAGCGAGGGGAGCTGGGGAGGGCTGGGTCCAGGGCAAGGCCAGGACGGCCAGAGGGGAGGACGAACGACGAACGAACGACGACGACGAAAATAAGGAGGCCGGGGGGCGGGGGGGAGGACGACGGACGGGAGGTCAGTGGGGGGAGAGCGAGGGGGGCTGGGTCCAGGGAGTAGGTTATGGAGACCAGGGGGGGAGAGCGAGGGGAGCTGGGGAGGGCTGGGTCCAGGGCAAGGCCAGGACGGCCAGGGGGGCATGACGAACGACGACGAACGAACGAACTACGACGACGACGAGAATAAGGAGACCCAAGGGGCTGGGGAGAGGAGGACGACGAACGGGAGGCCAGGGGGGGGGGGAGAGCGAGAGGGGCTGGGTCCAGGGAGTGGGTTAGGGAGGCCAGGGGGGGAGGGCGAAGGGGAGCTGGGGAGGGCTGGGTCCAGGGCAAGGCCAGGACGGCCACAGGGGAGGACGAACGACGAACGAACGACGACGACGACGACGAAAATAAGGAGGCCGGGGGGGCGGGGGGGAGGACGACGAACTGGAGGCCAGGGGGGAGAGCGAGAGTGGCCGGGTCCAAGGAGTGGGTCAGGGAGGCCCGGAGGGGAGAGCGAGGGGAGCTGGGGAGGGCTGGGTCCAGGGCAAGGCCAGGACAGGACGGCCAGGGGGGAGGACGAACGACGAACGTACGACGACGAACATAAATACGCCCGAGCTCTAGAACACAGCCGTGCAAGAGAGTCCGAGCTCTAGAACACAGGTGTGCACGAGAAGACACCTCTTCGGATGCCCTCGGCGAGTGAGGCAGTGGTCCATATGTACGCTTCCCCGGGAGGCCTCGGCTGACCGATTCGGGGGGGGTCGGGCGGATGGGCGGACCAGAGGGGCTCCAAGACAGGCCAGGAGGGCCCCAAGACGGCTCGCCGCCGGTGGCCGCCTCGTGCGCTGGGTTGGTCCGGCGAGGTTTCGCAACGTGGCCGCCCGTGGCCGCCGCCGTGGCCGCCTCGTGCGTTAGGCAGGTCTGGCGAGGTTTCGTAACGTGGCCGCCGCGTGGCTGCCTGATGCGCTGGGTGGGTCTGGCGAGGCATCGCCACGTTGCCGCCTTGTGGCCGCCTTGTGTGCTGGATGGGTCTAGCAGGTTTCGCCACGTTGCCGTCCGTGGCCGCCTCGTAACCGCCTTGTCCCCTGGGTGGGTACGAGTAAGTTTCGCCACGTGGCCGCCTCGTGGCCGCCTCGTGTGCTTGGTGGGTCGGCGAGTCACCACGTTGCCGCCCGTGGCTGCCTCGTGGCCGCCTCTAGATTGCACCGAGTACACTGCACCACATGTCTTACACCACATAGCGTGCACCACATATCTTGCACATCCACAGAGCAATGACTACTGTTTTTGGTCCACACCTACTAACATGTTTAAATTCAGTGTTTGACAGATCCTTACTTCTTGCCTCCGTAGCGTCCAAGACCCGTCCACGACGGCCCAGGAGCGCTCAAAAGGTCCCCAGGACGTGCATAGACGCGGGCATCACACGACAGTCGGGGAGAAACTACGACCGCCTAGCAAATTTCCCAGTGCACACGAGCACCCAGGCAAACGCCTCCATCCAATGGTACAATATGGGCTGACGGAGTGCACCGAGTGCAAAGGCACAAGATCGAAAGAGAGAATATGGAATAACATCGGAGACCATGAACATATGGCGAAACTCATTCATATACATATACACACATCTAAATAGGGATGAGCATTCACAAACATATATGCGCGCACTTTACACAACACACTATCATGTAAACATATAGTTGTGTAAAGTTATGCGCAACCGAGCTGGGACATCATCGTGCCAAGGGGAGGATGGAAGGGACGAGGCAGGGAATGGGAAAAAAGGGCGGGATGGCTTGCACTGATTCGCGCGAGCAACCCTCCCTCCTCATCCGCCTCCTCGGCCGCTCCCGGAGCGTGCTCCGACCAGCAATCCGAGGCGGATCAAGCCGTGCCGACAGCCCCGCAGGAGGCCCCGCAGAAACGGGCCCGTCGAAATGCCACGGGGAGGAAGGAGAGGAGGGCGCGCGGAGGAGGAGGAGGAGGAGGAGGAGGAGGAGGAGGATGAGGAGGAGGAGAAGCAGGAGGAGAAGCAGGAGGAGACGCAGCGGGACGACAAACCCCATTACTCCTCCTCCTCCTCCTCCTCCTCCTCCTCCTCCTCCTCCTCTCCTCCCCCTCCTCCTCTCCTCCTCCTCCTCCTCCTCCTCCTCCTCCTCCTCCTCCTCCTCCTCCTCCTCCTCCTCGCTCCTCCTCCTCCTCCTCCTCCTCCTCCTCCTCCTCCTCCTCCTCCTCCTCCTCCTCCCCCTCCTCCCCCCTCCTCCTCCTCCCTCCTCCTCCTCCTCCTCCTCCTCCTCCTCCTCCCTCCTCCTCCTCCTCCTCCTCCTCCTCCTCCTCCTCCCTCCTCCTCCTCCTCCTCCGTCTCCTCCTCCTCCTCCTCCTCCTCCCTTCCTCCTCCTCCTCCTCCTCCTCCTCCTCCTCCTCCCTCCTCCTCGCCTCCTCCTCCTCCTCCTCCTCCTCCTCCTCCTCCTCCTCCTCCTCCTCCTCCTCCTCCTCCTCCTCCTCCCCTCCTCCTCCCCCTCCCCTCCTCCTCCTCCTCCTCCTCCTCCTCCTCCTCCTCCTCCTCCTCCTCCTCCTCCTCCTCCTCCTCCTCCTCCTCCTCCCCCCCCTCCCCCTCCTCCCCCTCCTCCTCCCCCTCCTCCCCCTCCCCCTTCTCCAGCAGGAACTCCGGTACTGTCCCGCCCCACTCACGCGGTGCTCGCTGCCTCCAATGCCCAGCTGGCTCATGCTGTGCCTGCGCTCTGCGGACGAAGCAGGGGCCTCGATGTTGAGACCAGCGGCGAGCACCGCAGCATCGCACGGAGGCCAACATTGAGGCCGAGGGCGGCCCAGCACCCAGCGCGGAAGACGCTTGCTGCCCAAACCTCTGGAACGACACCGTGTGCAGGGTTGACCTCCATGGCTTTCGGAAGCTTCTCGGCAGGCGCGTTGAAAGCGCAAGCCTGGCCTGCAACCGCGCGCGGAACAACATGCGACATTCGCCCGGGGCCGCCCGGCGCCGGACCCCGTCAGCAGACAGTGCAGCGCAGGAGCGAAGGCGACCTGATGTTCGGCCAGAATCCTGCAGGCGCCCGCACAGAGCGCAACATTCCTCAGACTGGCCGAACCACGCGAAACAATACACGATCGCATCTCCAGCGCAAGAGCGCGAGGCCTCTGCGCAGCACGGTTCACACCCCAGGCTGAGACCCGCCCCGGAACAAGCCAGAGCGCGCGGTGCCAGCGCAGATTGCCGCAGAAGCTGGGACAGGAACCGGGTCTTCAGCTGCAGCCGCCTTGCCTCGCCGCTCGTCTCGCAGCGGTTCGCTGCAAGTCGTATGCCCTGCATGATCTTCATGGCGCTGCTCAGGCCTTTACCCGCACTGTCCTCCCTGCAACGGTTGTCGGCTTTGCCATCCCCGTGCGCGCCGCCAACGGGCAGCCGCGCAGCAGGATGCCTACCCTGCCTTCGGTGCTCACGTCTGGCCTGCCGCTCCCTGGCGGGTCGAGCGCACTCCGGGACGACATCTGCCCGTGAAGGGATCGAGTGTGGCGAAGGAGGACTCTCGCGTGAGAGTCTGCGGAGACGCGAGTCCAAAATCGCTGCGGTCGCACACTTTGATGGCCCGACCCAAGGACTGCTGGACGCGCCGCGGTGCCGAAATTGCTCCAGGTGGGACCCAGACCCGTGCTCATATACCGTGGAGACGCGGCCGCAAGAAACCCTCGCCCTGAAAATCAGCGAAGGTTCTTGCCCAGGGTCTGGGTTTCTTAGCCTGGGGCCCCCAAAGAGATCGAAGATTGCGAAGGAGGACCATCGCGTGAGAGTCTGCGAAAACGCGAGTCCAAAATCGCTGCGGTCGAGCACGTTGATGGCCCGACCCAGGGAGCTGGACGCGCCGTGGTGCCGAACTTGCTCCGGTTGCGACCCCCAGACCGGTGCTCGTGTGCTTGATGCGAGCGCTTGCGCCCTGACAGTGGCGGCGGATGGCAACCCCTTGAAGGGGCCCTGGGACACATAAATCAATAGACACAAATGATAGGCCTCCCCATGTTTTCCCGTGTTTTTGGGATTTGCGTCTTCCCGCCCACTTCCCACATTTTCGTATATATTTTCCTGGGGATCGACGATTCATTTTGCCTGTGTGTTTTTTCCCTCCTGACCCCTTGCTCCGCTGCGGAGGTCTAACGTGCGATGCCACATCCGGACCACATGGAAGGCTTGCGGTATCATGACCCACGGATCCCGCCCTCCCAGGAGTGGCGAGTTCACCATCAATGAACGCCTCGGCCTTGGGGATTTCAAGGTGGAGGCCCGCATGCAGACCATGAGTAGGGTCAGAAAGCGGACCTTACCTATTAGCAATAGGATCAGTCGAAATTTCCACATCGGGGTCTTCCAGCTGCGGACAGGCAATCGGACCTTGTAGCTCGTTGTATGGCCCTCGAAGCGTAGCAGGTTGACCATCAAACTCGAAGCGCGGATCTTCTAAATCAACAGGCAGACCTGGTCTATCAGCACGTGGGCCGTGTAGATCAGCATGCAGACCACGTAGTTCGCCAGACCGATCTCTCAGCTCAGCATGTGAACTGCAGATCAGCATGTGGGCCTAGTATCTCGGCAGATGGATCTGGTTGTGCACCAAGCGGGCCCCAGCACCCGCCAGAATACCCATGCAGTTCATCAGGCTGACTTGGTCGATCACCCAGCGGGTTGACGCCTGGATCACATACCCCTTCACTGGCCCCGCCTTGAGTCTCGAAACATCTCTGAGCACAACGTAAGATCAGGGCCATTATGGATCCCTTGCATGACGGAGTGGAATTCTGGAGCCTCACATCGCAGCGATGACGAGGACCATGCTGCGTGCCGCCACTGTGGGGGCCTAGTAGCGTTGGCTTTGACCATGATGCCGCAGATCACACCGAAGACTGAGGCAGGGCACGCGCCGCGGCCCTGGGCCCACTTAACGGAGGCCCGCACCGTGCGATGATGTGGCACTCGACGCAGACCTTCCAACGTATGTTGCAGCCAAAGTCCACGCCCGATAACGCGACGTCTACCTGCGGCAGGGGCAGCTTCAAAGGCGGCGTGGCCAGACCCGGCTGCTGATCGCTACGACGAAGGACGGCTTGGCACACGGTCCCAGCTGCAACAGACGACTGAACCGAGGGCCAGAGCATTCGGAAAGCCCTCAGTGCACGGCTGAGCGGCAGCGCAAGTTGGCAATGCCAGAATCGTGTCACGCAGCCCAGTTCCACGCGACATCTGACGTAATGACAAGGCCCCGAGAACAAGTTGAGCAGGAGAAGCAGGAGCGGAAAAAACGGACGAATGGATAGTGGGGCCGCCGGTATGACTTGAGACAGAATCGCCTCGGAGGAGGAGGAGCAGCAGCAGGAGCAGGAGGAGTGGCAGGAAAAGTAAGAGGCGGAGGCACAGCAGGTGCTCCCCTCCCCCTCCCCCCCCCTCCTCCTCCTCCTGCTCCTCCTCCTCCTCCTGCTCCTCCTCCTCCTCCTCCTCCTCCTCCTCCTCCTCCTCCCCGTCCTCCTCTCCCCTCGCTCCCCGGCCTGCCCTGGCGGGGGCCGACCCCCTCCCCCTCCCACGCCCGCGTCGAAGACGGATCCCCCTGTGGTGACGAGGGCCCCTCCAGGCCTCTAGGAGGCACCCCCTCTGGAAAGCAAGAGCAGCAAAAGGCAAGCGGGTCAGATCCCTCGGTGGCAACTCGTGGGAGCCTCCCGTACCATCTCTTGTCGGCTTTGCGAATCGACGTTAGTCGACGCTAAATCGATGCTAATCGGCGCTAAATCGACGCCAAGCGGCGCTAGCCGACGCTAAACCGGCGCTGCCTCATCGACTCCCAGACGCTCATCGACGCTGAGACGGAATCAAGAGGGCATACCAGGCTCCCATGATTTGCCGCCAAACTTTCTGGAAAAGTCAAGCGGCAGAAGCCAAGCGGATCACATCCCATCCTGGCCTCAGGTCGGGCGTGCCCTCCTACAGGCGGATTCTGGACGAAAAAGGAAACCAGGTGCACAACTAATCAAAACAAACAAACAAAAAACAAAAAGACGGAAACAAAAACCATCCCCACAGTACTGCTGTGACTACTTTGGAGCCTTCCTCCTGTGGAGGCACACGCCCGATTCCACCCTGGGCCTCCGCCGCCCCCGCCGGGCCGAGAGAGCAGCGCCGGCGAGCGGCGCGTTTTGTGCACACCCCACGGGCGCGCACCACCACCCCGCGGGGCGCCCCCGCGACGCCTGGCCTCCCGCGGGGCGGCTGGCCTGGCGCCCCGCCAGGCCGTGGCTTGGCGGCGCGCACCAGGGGGGTGGAGGGGGAGGGGCGGGGGGGGCTTCTCTGGGAGGAGGCGACCTTCTGCGGAAGCGCTGGCCCTGCATCCAGGAGCACTATAGGCTGCCGCGCAGAGCGTCAGGCTGCCGCGGGAGCATCAGGCGGGGAGCATGAGGCTGCCGCGTGCACCGCACACGTCTGTTCTCCCTGTCCTGGCCGCTCGTGGCAGAATCCTTCTTGGCGGCGCGCACCCGGGGGGGAGGGAGGGGGGGGGCTTCTTAGAAGGAGGCGACCTTCCTGGGATAAGATAAGGCCCGCGCCTTCTGAGAAGCAGAGGTAATTACTTCTAAGATTCTAAGAAGCTCTCCCCCCCCCCGCCCCCCCCCCCTTCTGCGCGTGGCTGGGTGGTGCTGGGAGGCGGGTCCCCAGAGATCCAACGCAGTGAACAAATCAAGACGGACACTGTTCGGGATCTTCGGCCTCCAGGGGCCCTCGCCGAGCCCCGGGGCCGTCCAAAAACGATTCGGGAGGAAAACTGGGTCCTGGGGAATCGGTCGAGACTTCCGGGGGCCCCGCACTGAGAAAATCACGACGTCGGATCTCTGGGTCTGACACCGACCCAGAAGGAATCCGCGCGGACCCCCAGGAACTATTGCCACTGCTCTCTCTCTCTCTCTCTCTCTCTGGAACTCTCGGGGCAGTGGATCTCCTGGCGGGCGATCTCGGCAATCTCTCCCGTGGGCCGGTGGGGGCCGCCTCCGGCCTCGCCTACAAGAGTGCGGCCACATGCCGCAGCATGATGACGACAGTGACTTTTTTACCCACCCGGCCCACCAGAAATCCACGCCTACCTCCAGAAGCTCATGCCGATGCCACTGCTTCTTCCTCGACCCCTGCTGCCCGGCCTCTGCTCCGCAGGCGCCAGCGGGCAGCGATCCTCCTCGCCCCTCGCCCCCCCCCCCAGAGGCGCTCCGAGCTCGGCCGTCCCGAGGCGCAGCATGCAACCCCCGCAGCGTGCTGTCGCCGAGCTCGACACGGAGATGGAACACGTGCGCTGGGCCCGATGCGCCCGCCCAGACGCGGGCCACCACACGTGGAGCCACCACGCAGCGTCTCGAACACGGTACGCGTGGCGCTGCAAGACGGGCGCCTCAGGGCAGTCATGAATCATGATGGGCAACTGTTCCCCCACCGCTGCGATGTGGAGGACGGGGGAAAAGGGAGGATGAGTAGGTCCTCCTCCTCCTCCTCCTCCTCCTCCTCCTCCTCCTCCTCCTCCTCCTCCTCCTCCTCCTCTCCTACATATGGCAGTGGTGATGGAAAATGGGCCCATCGAGCCAAGGTCCAAAGACCTCGAAGGGCCCTCGAGGGCCTCCATGGGCCGCCGAGGGCCTCCGAGGGCGCCCGAAGGCCCCCAGCGGCCCGGGGAGGCTCCCGGTCGAAGGCCCCTGCCCGCCCCCCCCCCGCGCTCCGAGGCGTAGTCAACGAGCCAGCAGGGCACCCAGCCCGCGGCGCGGAGGTCGTCGACCTCCCTCCGGGGGCCCCGCCTCCGCGTCCTCTCTTCCTCCTCCTCCTCTCCTCCCCTGCCTCCTCCTCCTCCTCCTCCGCTCCCTCCTCCTCCCCCTCCTCCTCCTCCGCCTCCCCCTCACCCCTCCTCCTCCTCCTCCTACTCCTCTTCCTCCTCCTCCTCCTCCTCCTCCTCCTCCCCCTCCTCCTCCTCCTCCTCCTCCTCCATCCTCCTCCTCTCTTCCTCCTCCTCCTCCTCCTCTCCTCCTCCTCCGCCTCCTCCTCTTCTCCTCCTCTTCTCCTCCTCCTCCTCCTCCCTCCTCCCCATCCAGCTCCCTCTTCCTCCTCCTCCTCCCTGCCTCTCTCCTCCTCCTCTGCCTCCTCCTACTCCTCCTCTCCTCTCCTCCTCCTCCCTCTCCCCTCCTCCTCCTCCGCCTCCTCCTCCTCCCTCACTACTACCTCCTCCTCCCCGCAAGCGAAGAGTGGGGGGGCGAATGGGGAGGAAAGCGGGGAAGGGAGAGCAGAGCGGAGAGGGAGGGGGGGTGGGGGGAGAGAGGGATGGAAGGGGGGCAGGGAGAGAGGGAGGGAAGGGGGCAGGGACAGGGAGGGGAGGGAGGGAAGGAGGGATGGGGGGAGGAGGAGGGAGAGGGGTGGAGAGGGAGGAGGATGGAGAGCGAGGAGGAGGAGGAGGAGGAGGAGGAGGAGGAGGAGGAGGAGGAGGAGGAGGAGGATGGAGAGCGAGGAGGAGGAGGAGGAGGAGGAAGAGAAAGAGGAGACCAACGATGACCCCGCGATTTTCGCAAGAAGATCATCGTCGCCATCTGCCAGACCGGCCACAGGGGCCTGGCGCCATCCCTGCCCAACATACACTTTGGCAAACCGCTACTGGAAACAGCATAAATGGTCCGCGATATCGCGGGGGACATGAAAAAAGGGACCATCAACACGGGGGCGATCATGGAAAAATGGTTGGACATCCAAGACGGTGCCGACAAGATGCGCAAGGCGGACCACAACCCGGAATCCAGCAGTGACGCTGCACCATATCAGACCAACGCGCCCTGGGCGGTTTGCAGGAAATGCGGGGCGAGGAAGCGCCATGTGGACAACCCACTGAACGGCAAGTGCAAGAAGTGCAAATCTACCGACATCATCAAGCGCGGCACCATCGAGTGGAACGACGTTTACGACCAGGTATCTCCATGCACCAATGAAGTCCTCACCGCCGACGAGCAGCCCTGAATTGCTGGACCGACGGGAATGCCTACAGTGCGGGCGCGGCCGCAAGAAACCCTCGCAAGAAGCCCAGCCCTGAAAACCCGCGCGCGCACCTGAGGGGAAACCCGAAGCACCCTGAACGCAGCAGCTTCTTCAACGGCCGCGGGGAGTCACCGCGCAGATCGCGGAGCGAAGAAACCCATGATGCCCTGAGGAAAAGCGCATGGTTTCTTGATGCGCGCCCCCACTGTATGAGACAGGGGACGAACGCATTAATACCTAAAGCGCTTCAAACACGAGAGGCTCTCAAACCAATGGTAGCGCCAGCACCAACGGCGCCACCAGTGAAGCCGCCACCTGACACGCAGCCACCAATGGCCGTGTCCAAGTCCTCATGGCACAAGGCGCCCCCGATCGAGATACCCAAGAAGAGATCGGCACCCTCAGCACAGGAGTTCGCTAACCACCACTGAGCATGACCAGCTACGATACTCACCCTGCGACCCTAGCGCCACCTGGCATACGAACACCATCGCTTCAGCTTATTAAAGCAACCGCCACCAACGCGCGTTGAGGTCAGCGCGGGGCACTCGCTGCAATGTGGCCCTACTGATCACCTGGCAGACCCTCCCAAGCCACCACAGAGGAGAAAGAGCACTGGCGACGCTAACTACGGACGGGCACCACGACAAACACCACGACTACGGCATTCACATTGAACCAGCTCCGAGCACAGCAAGGAGCAGGTACCCCACATGGGTGACACCGACGCCCACCAACCAGCTACGCACAGCCAAGCAACCGATGCGGTCCAAGAAAGATACCTCCCTGTCACGCTCTTCTTCTGAACGGCCCTCGACCACCCAGACGGCGACATCGACCAGGTGCGCAAAGCCTACAAGGACTGGGTCCCAGATATCAAATGTTAGCCAACGTGGGCCCCCAACGGTGTGTTTCTAGTGATTGTGTTGTGCAGTCCAAGTGGAGCAATATATGCGGTGCAATTGACGTGATGCAACCTATGTTATGCAATGTACGTCGTGCAATACATGTTGAGTAACAGATGTGTTGGCAAACCTTTTTTGTGGAGCATACTATGTGATACGATATGTTTGGTGCAACCTATGTGGTCCAATTCACGTTGTACAATCTACGTTGTCCAACATATGCGGTGCAATCTTGATGGAGCAGCGTACGTGATACACTATGTGTCGTGCCCTGTATGCGATGCAGTCGATGTTGCACAACCGATGTTGTTCATTACACGCGTGTACTCTACGTGGTGAAATGTACCCGGCCGAACTTGAATTTGTCAAACCCACTGACTGCTCGCGCAATCATGCCGCCCACCGACCCGCAACTTGCAGGCGTCTTCGATAATGCCACTGGCTCGCCGCAGGCGTCTTCGATAATGCCAACAACGCCGGCACAACCCAACAGTTGATAATTTGCGAACGGTCCTGCCACTTTGATGTGTGACTTCCCACGCTGAACCAATGTGTCCTAGGATACGCTTGCCCAAGCGCGGATTCGGGACGGCCTCCGCATTCACAATTCTGAGAAAACCTATTTTGGTGCGTGAGTTGCGCTGCAGAATCAACGTGGCGTCCCCTGTGCATGGGAAGACGCGCTGGATGGTCAGGGTATCGACAAGGCGCTGCCTTCGTAGCTCGTGCGTGAATGCGGAACGAACACGGGCGCTGCATGATGAACCGGTCCTGCAATTGCCGCGTCGCCGTTTTAGCGTGCAACCTTCCCTGCGTTGCGATCACGCAAACTATAGCAGCACATGGTTTTGCCCGTGCGTTCCAATATCCGCAGGGCTTGTTGGATCAGGTGAAACACATAGCTATATATGTATACACACATACATACATATTCGCAGCACCAGGGCGAGAGCAACATTCTGATGTTTGGCACGCCGCGTCGCTTCCCATGGAGCGGATGGCCCAAAAAAATGCCATGAACCGCCAGCGCCTGATCAAAAACTGCCCGGAACTATCTGCGTGGCCGTCAAGCGCGGGCGGCGTGTTCGTCTCGTCGCGCGCGACGTGCGCCGCGCCCCGTTCTGCCACGCGCGTGGCAGTGCCGACGAAAGCACACTTATATGCTCAACAGAAAGGCTGTTGACCTCGGGGTGAATACTCGAGGCGGACGGCAGTGAAGGAACCCAGGGACACACAAACAAATACACACAAATCCACACATACTTTTGGATTTTCGTCTTCCCCCGCACTTCCCATATTTTCGCATACTTTCCTGGGAATCGACGATTCATTGTGTCTGTGTGTTTTTTCCCTCCCGAGACAAGGGCGGATAGCCCAAAGGGCGGGCGTCACACGCGTGCGCCGGGGAGCCCCGTCGACGACATGTGCGATCGGAGGCTCTGGATACACGTATTTTCAGAGGCCTCCCAGATTGGGTCCGAGTAAATCGGGGGTGCGCAAACATGGATTAGCGATCCATGGATCTGGCGCGTGGTCACACAATCCATGGATCTAGGGAGGTGCCCTCCCCAAAATGCGGCCAGTGATGCCTCGTTCGGCGGCGGAAGTCCGCGATTGCTCATGAAAACGGGACCCGTCGCTAATCCACGCCCCCTTAATCCATGTTTGCGATCGCCTGAGTAGATGGGGTCGGAGGATCGCGCCGCATCGCCGATGCATCGGCGATGCATCCGGGACGTCGGCGATGCATCGCCGACGTCGGCGTGGAGAAGCTCGGGCTCCACATCGAGCCGCATCGCCGATGCATCGGCGATGCAGCGCGGTCCTCCGACCCCACCTACTCGGACCCCATCTGGGAGGCCTAGAGTATTGTTGCCCCGTGGGCTATTCGCCCCCGCCGTCGCCTCCGAAGCACGAGAGGAGCCACGCCATCCAAGAAGCGGCCCGGCCGAGCCGGCAAGAGACCCACACCGCGGGCCAGCACAGGCCGACGGGGCCAGCTTCGGGCACCCCGGGAACAACCCTGGAAGGCCCTTGGGGGACTTGTGGGTCTTCGGGGGAGCTCGTTTTTGGGCTGTTTTGCGAC
The DNA here is from genome assembly GCA_963575745.1 of Prorocentrum cordatum. Taxonomy (NCBI): domain Eukaryota; class Dinophyceae; order Prorocentrales; family Prorocentraceae; genus Prorocentrum; species Prorocentrum cordatum. Next base: position 69,450 of record CAUYUJ010001344.1, read on the forward strand.
GCGCGCGCTGAGCGGTCGTGGCGCCGCGCGGCAGCGCCCAACGCCTCGGAAGGCGGTGCCCGGCTCAGGCGACTGCACCTGCCGCACACGGGGGTGCAGGACAGCTCCGGGGGGCCACCGCACGCTGGCCCCAGGCCCTCCGGCTCTCTTCCCCCTCGAGGGGGGGCGCCTTCTGCTCCCGCCAGCCTTCTGCCGGCCCTCCGGCGGCCTGCTGCCAGCCTTCGCTGCTTGCTCTGCTTCCGACGGCCTCCGCCGCCCTTTCGCCGGCCTCCGCCCAAGGCGAGGCGAGACGTCGACTGCGCGAGGGAGGGGGGCCAGAAAGGTGGGGGGGGGTTAGGGCGTCGATGGCCCGACGCCCTGGGGGCATGTGCGCGAACGAGGGGCCAGGGAACGCATTCAAAGAATAGGGGCCGGCACATCTGGGAGAAACCAGATCATAACGCTGGAACTCCGCCATTCTGCGAGCCGGGCCACGGCCCAGGCACCGACGACCTCCCGTTCTCAAATCGGCAAATGCTTGTCGCGCTGATCGTCTGCATCTTCAGCGGCAGCCGCCGATCGTGCCCAACCAGGAACTCACAACCTCTGAACGGCGGAAATACAGCGCTCTGGAGAAAGTTCGCGCCAACTGCTTTCATCCGCGGCATCCTGGCCGCGGCCGTGATATCCACGCGCCCCTGGTCCCTCGGCCCCCCTCCTGGACGCCCCAACGGGAGGGCAAGTCAGAGGCCTCCTGGATGGGGTCCGAGCAGATGGGGTCAGAGGACAGCGCCGCATCGCCGATGCATCGGCGACGTCGGCGCGGGGAAACGCGGGCTCCACATCGAGCCGCATCGGCGATGCATCGGCGATGCGGCGCCCCCACCCTGGACTCGGACCCCATCTGGGAGGCCCGGGCCGCCTGCCTCCCTGTGGATCGCCCCCTCGGCCGGGCCGGGCCGCCAGCCCCGCCCGCAGCCTTCAGCCACACGCGGCTGAAGCCGGGGCGGCCGTCCGGTTCCTGGGGCGAAGCGGGGATGCGGGGCGGGGGCGTCCTCGTCGTCGTCCTCGTCGTCGTCGTCGTCGTCGTCGTCGTCGTCGTCGTCGTTGTCGTCGTCGTTGTCGTCGCCGCCGCCGCCGCCGGCCGTCGTCCCACTGGCTCTGGCACTGGGGGCAGGCGGCGGCGGGGGGGAAGCCCAATGAGAGATTGCTGCCCTGCCAAGCAGGGCGAGCAAGGAGCAGAAGAAGGGAGGAGGACAGGGAGGAGGACAGGGAGGAGGAGGAAGAGGAGGAGGAGGAGGAGGAGCAGGAGGGAGGAGGAGGAGGAACCCAGCGTACCTTCGACTCTCGCCCTCTTCGCCTTCTGTCGCACCCTCTCTGGAAGCAGCCCTTTGCCTTGCGGAGTCGGGTGACCTTTGACAGGCGAGCAGGCGGTTGGACACAAACGGGCGTTCAGGCCGCTTCACGTAGGCACTGCATGAGTCGGCCGGTCTGGTCCGGCCGGGCCCTTCCGCGGGCTGTCGGGTCGGGAGGTCCCCAGCGG